>SJYA01001191.1:433811-482294 GCA_006410615.1 Neotragus moschatus
GAAAAAAAACACAAAAATTTTCCAAAGTTGACGAAAATCTTAGACCTTCAGATAGCAGAGCTCTAGACCTATCATGGTTATATTTTGGAACTCCAATTGTAGAAGTGCAAAGAAATTCCTACAGGCTTTCAAAGAGAGGGAAAAATGAGGTTACCCATAAAGCAACTGTGATCCTGTGGGCATCAGACTTCTCGTCTGCTGCTTGGAGAGGGGGAAAAAAAAAGAAGGAAAAGGTATACAAAGTGTTATAAAGAAAGTATTTTGAATTAAGAATTATTATTATTTTTTAATATTTATTTATTTATTTGGCTGCACTGAATCTTAGTTGCAGTATGTGAGGTCTAGCTCACTGACAAGGAATCAGACCTGGGCCCCCTGCCTTGGGAGCACTGAATCTTAGTCACTGGACCACCAGGGAAATCCTGAATTAGGAGTTCTTTATAGAGGTAAGTAATGGCTTGAAAATCAAGGCAAAAGAATCACCCAGACTAAAAGTTTGTCAGAAATACCTGTATAGTAAGTAATGTACTCCAGGGTATTAGGAAGATACATGGTAGAAGAAACAGCGGTAAAAGGAGAATTCAGTAAAACTAAGTTAACTTTTCAGTAAACATTCAGTAAACATAAATACTGTTATAGGTAAATAATAAAACAGAAGAGGTAAACTACTTGGAAGACAGCATCTATACTCATTTCAGCCACACTTGGGAATTAAAAACAAAAGCAAGCTAAAGGTCTTGTCTTAGGGTGGTGGAAAAGCCATAGAGAAGAGAAATCAGTATCATCATTAAAGTCTAAAATGCTTGTTATTTGTTTGGTGTCTGTGCTAAACTACTGGAGATGGAAATAAGACCTTGTTCTAGCCTTTATGGTGTTGATAGTGTTGCTGGAGAGTTAAGTCCACTGTACAAGAAGTAATAGCAAACTGGAAATTTTACTAGCGATGTTTGGAAGGGCTGAAAAATACGATCTGTGTGAATATCTGTAGATAATCTCTCCTGCTTCTGCTTGCAGTTGAACCCCACTTCTGGTTCTAATATCAACTGGTAGAAGTACAAAGAAGGGATAAACGAAGATGAGTTGCTGTTGTTTTAAATCAAGCCTGTGTGTCACGTTAGACTTTGATCTGCAACCTTTTGAGGACTTATTTTACAAGATTAACAACGATCTTTGAAAACATAAGATGTCTTTTTTGTAACACCTTTGCAAATTTGTCATGAGTAGTAGGGATATAGATCTTCCTCTCTGTCCTGTCAGGTTGGGAGGGAATGAAACAATAAAGTTTTTGAATCTCTGATGACTCCCCCACCTCCTAGTCTGTGTGTGCTGTGTCCTAAGTCGCTTCATTTGTGTCTGACTCTTTGCAACTCTGTGGACTGTAGCCTGCCAGGCTCCTCTGTCCATGGGATTCTCCAAGCAAGAATACTGGAGTGGGTTGCCATCCCCTCCTCCAGGGGATCTTCCTGATCCAGGCATTGAACCCACATCTCTATGTCTCCTGCATCTGCAAGCAGGTTCTTTACCACTGGTGCCACCTGGGAAGCCCCATCCCTCAATCTAAATCCTTCCAAAAGCCAACTTTGAAGAAGCTTGCAGTTAATCTCTTATTTTAAACACCCTTTTAATTCTTAACATTATATTGCTTCCTATTCAGATTTACGCCATGTCTTCAACTAGATTTGAAACACTATGAGGAAAGAACTGTGTATTGGAAATCTTCTGAATCCTTGTGTTGCCTAGCACAGTACTGAGTAGACACTAGCTTGTACTTTTTTTTGAATTGTTCCTGTAGACAGCAGAGAGATGGTCATGATATATCCTGTACTTACTTCTAAGCTGTGATGCATTTTATAATTTGACTGTTTGAAAGAGTCCTAAATTTGGAGTCAGGGCAACACAGGAGTAGACACCTCGGATTCCTCCCTTTGTGGCTGTGGAGTCACTCTGTTACCATGGGTAAGTTATATCAGTGCTCTGTAAATTAGAATAACAATAAATAGCAATACACTTTCTTTTCCACACAAGGCTGATATGAGAATTAAATAAGAACTATAGGACAACTTTAGATAAAAAACAAACTATAGAAATAAAATGTAATAGTGTTTTGTTGTAGGTGACTTGCATCTTTCATTTCAGAACATACTTTAGTTTTAATCCCTTAGCTTGTTATATTCTTGTCATAAAAAATATCTTTCTTTTTAAGAATGAGAAAATGCTCTCAGCTGAAGTTAGGTAAGTCACATGTGAATAGCTGGACTAAACGAATCATGGCACAAACCTGATTTTTTCCTGATCTGACTTGACTCCTCAATTAATCATCATCATGTACAGATTGTTCTTAAGATGTTCTAATGTGACCAGAACAAGGCAACTGTCTTTGAAGAAGTTAACTAGCTTCAGTATGGCAATTGCCCTTGTATCCTGTCCCCAAGTAAATGATGTACAGTGCTGATTTATTTTAGAAGATAAAATCATTTGGTTTGGGGCCACTGCCAATTACTATGTTTGGAAGAGTTAAATCCATAAATTCCTAAAATATGCTATTAGAAGGAAATTAATATCATTGTTCTTTTTTTGTTTAATACATGTCAAACAATTGTTGGTTAGTAGTTTTGTCTCTTTTAAGATCTCTAACTTGGGGCATACCATACTGGTTGGACAGGATCTCCAATTGTAACTGACTTTTAACTTATAAACACACGTGTTGCCTCATGACACTACACAGTTGCTGATTGAGCAGGGCCTTTTGCATTCCAATTGGATTGTACATAGTTGGCCCACGTAGCACACTACTTAGTTTACCTTTTATTATTTAGGGTTCAGTGTATAGAGAATCTGTGAAGAACAAGGTAGAAAAGTAAATGCTCCTCTTTTAGAACATGGCTTAGCAAAGATAATATTTTCTTTCCTAAATGAATTTTTCTAATGGAGAAATTTTTTGTGCCTTTTAAACAAATGATATATAATACTGCAAGGTTCCTTAGGAACAAGCCAGCAGGTTTGGCCCTATTTGCAAAACAATATACCAGTGTTAGAATTTGAGTCAAAACATAGGGCAAAAATGTAGATAAATTTAGCAAAATTTTGTGCTTTCACTTTTTTTTTTTTTACTATTTAGAAAACCTTGAAAGCTATAGGGGAACACTTTCTTCTTCTAACTTTAATAGAATGCCCTCAAATAAAAGGCATCTTTTTATGAGTTCTCCCTCTGCTGTCCTGATTAATTGTGTGACCTCGAGCAAATCTCTTAATTCTCTGAGCCTCAGGTTTCTCATCTGCAAAATGAAGATAATTATGCCTGCCCCTAGCCAAAGGAATATTCTAAGAATAGCAGCAGGGAGAATTTTTGTAAAGGATTAGACGTGTGGTTTATAGATTTATGGTAGCAGTCTTTTATAACAGATATTTAGTTTGCTATTATTTCTATAATGAAAACCAAAAATGACCTGTTTTATAGTAAATCACGTAGATAAATAACTTTTCCTGAAGCATGCTTTTGTCTAGACACCTGACCAAAGTACAGACATAACCCATAGATATAAAATCACTCAAGGACTTGTGTAAGCAAAAGAACGTTGACCAGAACTGTAAGCAGCCAAGGAGGGAGTTAGAGGATAAGTATATTAGATTTCTTGAGAAGATAGATATACACGTATTTAGCTCTGTGTCCTCTAGTTCTGATAGAGACATCCTCTGTTGGAAAAGAATGTATCAGGATCTCTTTTCCCTGTTCTTCCCCCAAACGCGCCTTACTTTCCTGTTTTAAGTTGTATTATCTGTATTTGATGACGAGAGTAACATGGGTACGTGAATAGTGGTGGGAGACACAAAAGTTGATAATCATTGATCTAGAAATTACTCAGATTTCCCAGCATGTTCCTAATAGTAGATTCTGTAGCTAATTGAGATTTAGTCTGATGTTTAAATTTTATTCATACCTAAGGCAGGTTTAGAACACAGGGAAGAGAGAAGAAGAATTTCCCAGCTTTTAACATGTTTAGATCTGGCCTAAATTCCAGAAACAGCAATAAAGGCCAGAAACTATTTCTATAAATTCTATTTCTCCTGACCACGAGGAAGCCAGAGTAGAAAACAGATGGTTTCTATACAGTGCCGTAGCAGTGTGAACCATGTCTGAATTAAGAGATTTTAAACATGCAAACTGAGAATCTAGGAAAAATTACATTTGGTATGATGTCTTTTGCTATTAGACTTTGGAAAAGCTTCTTAAATGGGTCTTCTGGATTCTGGATTTGTGTCTCTAATTTAGCTGCTCTTGTCAGTTCTGAGGCTATTCTGGAGACTCAGATATTTGATACATTCATATACAAATAGTCTAGTCAATACTGCATGTTTCAAAGGTTTCTTTTAAGTAACTTGGTTGGAAATCAAAGTACGTCTTCCCAGTATAGAGATGCTCTTGATGGAAAACTAGAAATCAGACAGATTCTAAAAGAGAGACAGTATAGAATGATGGAGCAAAATATAGAATTTGGAGTCAGAGGGTGTGGTCTTGAGCCCTGGTTATATGACTTTTTAGGTATGTAAGTATAGGCAGATTGTTAAACCTATTTGGATTTTTCTCGTCTGTAAAATAGAAATAAAACTGTTTTTCCCCTAATGTCTTGAGGAAATGATATGATTAACTGAATATTGATTAAGATGATACTATATAAATATTGTTCTCACTTACAGTAATCAGTGGTGTTTCAACTACAGTAATCAACTTTTTTTTCTAAGGAAAAGCATATCACCCCCTTACTAGTAGTACTCCCAGTAGCAAAGGTAAGGTTGGGAACATATTGTTCTCTCTGGAAATGTCAACTTGCTTCATCTGCCTGTGGTTCTTAACCTTTGACATGGTTAAGTATCATCTGGAGAGTTGTATAAACTCTCGATCAGTAGATCTTGGGGTTGAGCCTAGGAATCATCATTCTAAACAAGTAGCTCACAGGAGGGAGAAGGAAATGGCAGCCCACTCCAGTGTTCTTGCCTGGAGAATCCTGTGGATGGAGGAGCCTGGTGGGCTGCTGTCCATGGGCTGGCACAGAGTCGGGCACGACTGAAACGACTTCCCACGCATGCATGCGTTGGGGAAGGAAATGGCAACCCACTCCAGTATTCTTGCCTGGAGAATCTCAGGGACAGAGGAGTCAGGTGGGCTGCTGTCTGTGGGGTTGCACAGAGTCGGGCATGATTGAAGCAACGCAGCAGCAGCAGGAGCTCACAGGAGATTCTAACGTACATGGTCTTCAANGTGGCACAGAGTCGGGCACGACTGAAGCGACTTCCCACGCATGCATGCGTTGGGGAAGGAAATGGCAACCCACTCCAGTATTCTTGCCTAGAGAATCTCAGGGACAGAGGAGTCAGGTGGGCTGCTGTCTGTGGGGTTGCACAAAGTCGGGCATGATTGAAGCAACGCAGCAGCAGCAGGAGCTCACAGGAGATTCTAACGTACATGGTCTTCAAACCACATAATCTTCTGTTAATTACCTTCTCCTGTATTTGATACTCAGATTGATATGCTTGTCTGTGTGACTAGCTTTCCAGTGATCGTACTTTCCTCATTTGTACCTGAGGTCTATCTGAGGGAAGTGGGAGAGGCTGCTATCACAGGAGGCTATTGTCTGAGCTCTTTTTTGCNAAACCACATAATCTTCTGTTAATTACCTTCTCCTGTATTTGATACTCAGATTGATATGCTTGTCTGTGTGACTAGCTTTCCAGTGATCGTACTTTCCTCATTTGTACCTGAGGTCTATCTGAGGGAAGTGGGAGAGGCTGCTATCACAGGAGGCTATTGTCTGAGCTCTTTTTTGCTCTAGGGCATTCCCCATCACTTTACCACAGGTTCTCGCAGTGTGGTCTATGCAACAGAAACTCCTGAGTTACAAATCACAATCTCAGGGAGTAGTGGGGCCTGGAAATCTGATTTTTAATATGCTTTCGTGTTGGATCTTATGTACCTTAGAGTTTGAGAATGGATTTAAAAGCCATTTTTCCTTAAAGGCTTGGCTTTGCCCTAATTCTATTCTGGTCATCATTTCTCTAACTACTTACTGAACCTGGATCAATTTTTTGTCTTTATTATCTCCCATGCCTGTACCGATCTTTCTGTCCCCACTGCTACAGCCACATTTAGTGTTTTAGTATATTATTTTTCTGCTACAGCAGCTTCCTTACAAATCCCCATACTTCCCTCTAGGCCTGTCTTTAACTGCCGCTTAGGATCTTATTCAATCAGATTCCTTTCCTGTTGAGTACTCAGAATTCTTTAGTTGGCAGACATGTTCTCTTGTATTTGGCTCATTCCTTCCATTCTCCTCACACTCTGTTGTTTGGCTCTTCTTGACTGCTCACAGTTTCCCCAAAGGGCCGTATACTTTCTCATACTTCATGTGTCCTTCCCTTGCAGTGGCCCTTGACCTTTGTAAGGTAGAGGATGATCCCAGAGCACCCTTTGTCTATCTCTGTTTTAATTTCCACACTGCCAAAGCCATCTCTCTGTTTCACTGCTTATTAGCTCAAGGATAAAGACTTTACTTCTCTCTTGTACCCCAATATCTAATATGTGCCTGGCCATTATAGGCCTGTGTATGTCTTTTGAATTGAATGAGATGGAAAATAGTACATGGGATTTTGGAGGGTTGTTTGGAACACAAATCTGTATTTGAATGAAGAACTGAACTTCGACATGCGAGTGTGGTGCACAAGGACTGGCAGAGCAAAACCACAGGAGGAGGCAGATTGTGGTGTCTGCCAGATCTGTTTACTAGGGAGTGCCCAAATACATAGACAAGAAAGACAGGTGATAGGACCAGAAAGGAAAGTAGAGATCATATTGTGGTGAGGTCTCAATTTCGGTCTTAGGAATGCCTTAAGGAATGTAAATTTCTGACCAGAGGAAGCATATGGACAGATGTCTGTTAGACATAACTGTTGAAAGTACAGATAGAAATGAGGACCTGATATATAGAAGTAGGAGGGATATAAAGTAGAAGACAAAGTTGGGAACATTGTGGAAAAATTAGTTTTGTCAATATTGGTATTTTGGTAGGAGAGAGAGGAGGAGGAGGAGTCAAAGGAGACCTGAGATTTTATACCTGAGACTACAAGAAGAGTTTAAGATAATGTTGGGACAAAAGAGAAACAGATTTTACTGCTAAGATAGTGATTGTGATTCATTCTATGGATTTGAAGTGTTTTCAGTGATTTCCATGAGGAGGAAAATGGATGTCCTTCATGCAGTCTGATATATCAGGACCTCCAGAGAAGCTTTAGGATTGTGCATTGTTTCAGAAGTAATCTACATTGAGCTCATTACTGAAGCTGTACTTATAGGTTATGTTGACCGTGAGTGAAGAATATGGAAGGGATTCCCTAGTGGCTTAGACAGTAAAGAATCTGCAGTGCAGGAGACCCAGGTTCAATCCTGGATCAGGAAGATCCCCTGGAGAAGGGAATGGCTACTCACCCTACTATTCTTGCTTGGAGAATTCCATAGACAGAGGAGCCTGGCAAGCTACAGTCCGTGAGGTTGCAAAGAGTTGGACATGATTGAGTGAGTAACACACACACATACACACACACACTCACACAGAGTGTGGAAAGAAAGGAGCACTTCACAGACATCTAAGTTGAAGAGGAGACAGACACGGGGAAGGCAGGTCAGTGACTAAGTTGATGACTAAATATTGAGGAATAGATCATTTAAAGGGGTAATCAGAGGAAAAAGTATTAGCAAAGGATCTTGAGAAGGAGCAAATGAAGTTTGAAGTACAATCCTACTTTGTAAGGTGAGTCTTTTTTCAGGAAAGACAAAAATTATTCCTGAATAAAACCATTGACATTTTGACCATTTACAGCAAAATTTTGAGAGAAAAAACTAACCTCCGATAAAACTACTTGACAATAAAGCTATTTCCACTTTAGAGAAGTTATTTTTGGGTTATTTATTTAATAAAGTCCTGTGGTTAATAATGAAGATGGCTTAAAGATAATTAAATGTACCTTATCCTAAAATACTAAATTCCCAATGTTTTAATTGTTGTAGGGCAAAATTTCTCTTGTCCTCGGGAGATTATTCTATGTTCTGCTTATAATTTGTTCTTAGTGTAGAATTGTGAGTCCTTCTATAAAATTTTTTTTAAACATGCATAATGTATCCTCCTGAATTGTGCCTTTTAGTACAATATGGGGAGAATTAAAAATCTTTATACCAGAGTGCTCTTCATTCCAACTGACCACACCTTTTAAAAGATGTGATTGGTTTATCAGTGCAATGATTTGGTTGTTCAAATCCTTCAGAAATATTTGCTTGTTAAAATTCACAGCACCAACTTATTTTAATTTTTACTTAAAAGTAAATGAGTGAAATATACTTTGGAAAACAGAAATGGCTTTCTTAATAGGTTTGCTACTGCCAGAAGATACTACTATAGCATGTTTCTGCCTGTAGGCAGGTGTGGCTCCATTTAAGTGTCTGTTTGCAGTAAGCTTGTCAGTGAGAATCTGAGTAATGTGCTTGGCTACTGAAATAAATCAGTAGGTAGTTTGTACATAGACCCTCTCAGTATAATTGCAACAGACAATAGCTCTACCCACTTTTTGAGAGAATAGTCCTCTGTTTAGGATGATCAGGGCCCATTTTATATTCAGTCTTTGGATGAAAATGCAATTGTTTTTGCAGATGTCTTTTGTTATAGGTTTCAGCAGTAAAAAAAAAAAAAAAAAAGAGCGAGGGAATCCAATATTGTTTCTTGACTAAAAAAGCTAATATTGTAAATATATTGAACAAGAGGAGAATTTGAGTATTTTTAGTATATATTTTCAGTTCTCTGGTTGGTATTGGTGTTTTAAGGGCTTAAATGAATATAGTGTGAAGGAGACGAAGATGGACTAGACTTCAGGGGGAAGAAATAATTATTTTAGCGTATAGTAGAAATATACTTCTTTATTCCCTATGTATCTCTTAATTGGAATTTTATATTGTGAAAAATCAAACATTGGTAACTGAAATGATTATGTATTTGATGTCCATATGTATTTATATCAAATATTTTAGAATTGTAAAGTTATAGTTTGCTTGTAAATGTTGAGAGCTGATCTCTTTAGTTACATTGAACCAGTATAGTTTCTTAAAAAGATGTAAGCCTGTAGTAACTTTGGTTTTCTATTTTTCCTTAAATGACAAACGAATTTTATTACTAGAACTCACTTCAAAAGTATTTCTGGTCTATGAAATAATGAAATACATAAAAATAGTAAGACTCAGTAACTTGTCCAAATAAGGTATTTCTGAGAGTAATTAACATTCAAACTATTGCTTCTTATCGCACTGAAATAGTTTGTATGTTTGAAAGTTTTAAGTGACTAGAAGTCAGTACTAATATTTTGGATCATATAGTAGTGTTCTATCTCTAGTAATTGTAGTATTGTTGATTATAGCAGGGATTTTTTTTTTCTTTCTTGCCTGAGCCTAACAGTTGTGGGGTCTTAGTCCCTGACCAGGGATTGAACCCAGGCCTGTGGCAGTGAAAGGGCTGAGTCCTAACCGCTGAACCACCAGGGGATTCCTGGCAAGAAAGATTTTTAATTCCCTTTTTGAAAAGAAAAGTGGCAGTGTCTTCTTTTCTTTTTAAAATTTTAACTGCCAGGATAAGAAAACAAAGCAAATTTTTATAGACAGTACTAGGAAATTTTTGCTTTAATGTCCAAATAATTATGTACTGTACTTAATTTAAGAAGGGGATAGTTATTCTTTACCATGAGTTTTCACCTCTGGTAAAATTCCTGTTATTTTTACTCTTTTATTGAAATATGATCAGAAGTTGTTATGTGTAAATATAATGTGATGAGAATTTGCATGTTCATTAGAAGTTTTCTGATATTTATAACATAATACATTGAAAGCCATATGTATTCAGTCAGAAGTTGTAAATAAGCAAACTATCAGAAAATAGGTTAAGTGAAAGTATTACTCTGAAAGAATATAATATCAGTCAATAAAAACATGTTTTAAAAGTATATATACTAATACAAAAAAAATTAAGAGGTTATAAAACACCATGTACATAAAAATACAAGTTTCTATAAATATATATGCTTGAAATGCTGAAAAGTATAGAATCTCTGAAGGATAAGATTTATCCTCTTTTTAACTTTTATAAAAATTTCTATAATTGAATATTTATATATAGATGCTCATATAGTTTTAAATCTTAAAACTGATCAGTAAAGTTATTTTTCATCCACGAAAGTAATAAATTCTTGGCATAATAAATTCTTGGCATATATCCTTTATATAATAGAGGATACCATTGTTCATACACAGTGGGAAAAAAGTACTAAAGAGAAAAGACTAGTTGCAAAACCAAGTGGTAAGGAGATGAACAAAATTCACAGACTGCTGGACAGAATACAAAAAAAGAGATTTCTATGTGAAGTTTGACTTTGTCTTTTCCCTTGCCCCATTCATATTTACTGAGCGATAAATTCTATTTCCTAAAGTGTTATAATAAACCAAAGGCCAGCTGTAAGTATAAGTAATTTAATTTCATCTAGTTAGGATAAATTTCTTCTCAGTTTGTGACCAAAAAACCGCTTTTAAACATATAATTGTACTTATGATTATTTAAAAATGAGGACTTGAGCTTATTCTACAGAACTTGTTTTTTATCTCTGGCTGCGTTGGGTCTCCGGTTCAGGGTTCGGGCTTTCTGTGGATGTGGAGAGCAGGGGCCTGCTCTCTGGTTGTGGTGCGTGGGCTCATCGCAGTGGCTTCTCTTGGGGAGCATAGGCCGTAGGGTTCTCAGGCTTCAGGGGTTGCAGCTCCTGGGCTCCGGTAGTCGTGGTGCACAGGCTCTGTTGCTCCTTGGCATGTGGGATCCTCCAGGCCAGGTTTTGAACCTGTGGCCCTTGCGTTCGCAGGCATATTTTTAACCACTGGACCATTAGGGAAGCCCCTACAAGATTTTTAATAGTCCAGTGTTCTTCTAACATGTAGAAAATCTTTACTTATATTTTAAGTCCCTTTAACCCTTGTACCTGAATCCTCTAGCAACTGAACTAAACACCGAAGCCAGACAAAGATATTATTAAAATAAACAACTATGGGCCAGTATCCCTCATTGAACATAAACACAAAAATCTTCAGGGAAAATTAGCATATTGTATTCACCAATAAATAAAAAGGATAATACACCTCAGACAAGTGAGGTTTATCCCAGGAATGCATTGTTGATGGATTGGAATATTTAATATTGTTAAGATGTCACTTCTCCCCCAAATTTATTTATAGTTTCAATATAATCCTAAGTGCAGTCATCACAGGCTTTTTGTTGTTGTTGTTGAAATTAACAAATTGATGTTAAAATGTATACAGTAAAGCAAAGGAAGTAGAATAGCTAGATAGTTTTGAAAAAGAATAAATTTAGGGGGTGCACAGCGTTGATGTCAAGACCTTAAAACTCCAGTAATCAAGACAAGGCAGTACTGAAGAAAAAGTAAACATAGATTAATATGATAGAATATTGAGTCCAAAATAGACACACATATTTAACTTTTGACAAAGATAAAAACGCAATTCAGTGATGCTAGAAATTAGACACCCATAGATAAATTATAAAGAACCTTCTACCACTGTTTTGTACCATGTACAAAAAATGAACTCAAAATAGATCATAGACTAAATGTAAAGTCGAAAATTACTGAACTTCCAGAAGAAAACATAGATGAAAATCATGATTCTTCAAAGACTTCTTAGATTTGACATTAAAAGCATTGTCCATAAGAGAAAAAAAGAAAAAAAAATTGTCCTTCATTGAAATTGAAAAGGTTTTCTCTTAGAAAAACATTGTTAAGATAATGATAATGAAAATAAAAACACATAAAGCAAGCAATGAGTTAAATTACACCGAGATAAAACAATCTGACAAATATAGAATGTGGAGTATTCCCGAAGATAACATGCCTGGTATTTTCAACAACCTTGTAAGTCAACTATATTCCAATAAAAAATTTTTTAAAAAGATAATTGAAAAAATCGATGTAGAGGATAAAAGAAGGAGATCCCGCTAGACCAAAAGAGGGAGAACAAACTGAACTTGAGTACTGATTGGGGTGTAGGGCGGTGAGGGATCATTGAGGAAATTTCAATGTAGACTGGGTGCATTCAATGGTATTAGTGATTTTTCGTTTTTCCGAGGTGTGGTTTTCTGTATTGTGGTTACGTAGGAGAAAGTCTTATTTCTAGGATATATATGACTGAGAGGTGAAGAATCTTGATACTTGCAATCACGGACTCAATGAACATGGGTTTGGGTGGACTCTGGGAGTTGGTGATGGACAGGGAGACCTGGCGTGCTGCAGTTCACGGGGTCGCAAAGAGTTGGACACGACTGAGCGACTGGACTGAACTGAACACGTGAAAAGTGAATAGGTAAGATGGAAAGTGTTAACAGTTGTCTCTAGATACCATATGTGATTATGTGTTAGTATTGTTTTAATTTTTCCTGCATGTTTGAATATTTTTGTAATAGAGATGAGTGTTTTTAGAACTCGTTTGGGAGGACGTATTCTTTGAAGATGGCCTTATGATTTGCAGTGTATTTCTGTAGATCTTATGAATATCAGAAATCTGTATTTACATTGCATACCTGAAAAATACTTGTGAAGAACCCGCCTGCAATGTGGGAGACCTGGGTTCAGTCCCTGGGTTGGGAAGATCCCCTGGAGAAGGGAACAGCTACCCATGCAGTATTCTGTCCTAGAGAATTCCATGGACTATATAGTCCATGGGGTCCCAAAGAGTTGGGCATGCCTGAGTACTTCACTTTCACCTGAAAATAACTTTTTACTACACTGCACTATATAACACTGTCTACTTGAGAACTAGGATATAAAACAGCCCTGTGAAATGCTTTGTAGTGTAAGGATGTTTTTTGAGAGCATTGTTTACTATGTCGTATGGCATCGTTTCTGGGAAAATGAAACTTCAGGTTTTAATAATAAGAAAAGATGTGCTGCTTCTGATAAACTGGATTTTTGGCATGTTACAGATCTTGAGTCAGGTAAGTGAGCAGAATATTTTTTTTGGCTACTAGAGAACTCACATCTCACCTGTGGCCTATACCTAGCAGGTGCACTTTTCAGCTGTACTTCTGGCTGCTCTGTGATTTTCCCTCCCAACTCTAGTTTTTCCCTTAATCTGATTCCCTCATCTATTGTTTGGTTATATTTATTTTGTAAGATACTTTATTTCCAGCAATACTCTAGCCATATTAAAAGGATTTAAGAAAATACAGCTAATGATTTGGAAGTCACAGCCCCAAATACTGATTTTCACACTTATTATTATTAGTCATATAATATCTTGCTCCTAATTTCAGAGATCCTTTATCCTCTAACCAAATTTAGAATAAAAGGAGTATTACTAGAAAATTTTAAAATGTATATTTTTAAGTATAATTAAATATGGAGTAACACGGTTGTAGCTATGTTGGCAGCAAATACCTTATTTTGGTGTAAAGCAGGGGAGAGAACGAGGTCATTGTGTTCCATGGAAGTGGAAATTCAGCTGCAGTTAGAATTGGCATTTTTCTTGAGAATTTCATTTTTTAATTTCTTTTTTTTCCAACTAATGAAGGGAACTAAATGTGCCATTGTTTTATCTATAGCATTTCTGAAAGGATTATGACGTACAAAAAATCCCAATGAAAATTATATTAGTTGCTCTTGAATGATACTTGAATTCTTCCCCTTCATACACAATAGTATCTCCCTTCTATTAAATGATACTTTATATTTTATAAAGTATTCTTAAGCATCAGCATATTGATACAGATGTTATATTTACAATTTGCTCTTGCTACCTTCTTGGGAGTTGAAGTCTTTACATCATGTACGCAGTTCTTTTTGGTGATTAATGTTTTATATTACCACTGATGCATTGTTGGACAGCAGAATGTTTAAAACAATGTTGTAGGAATTAATAATGGCTAAGACGGGTTATAGGACTTTATGTATATATATGACGTGGGAGTGTCCTCTGATACATAAGTTTATGATGTTTATTCTAACTTTAAAAGAAGTATTCATTGATAACGAAGGTTTTCTTTGTTTAGCTATGATTCTTAAGTCCAGTGGAATCTTCCACTGATGATTTTTTTTCTTTTAAAGATCTGAGAAGTAGTTTGTTAAACTAAATTATCTTTAAAGGCTTTTGTACTTAGAAAACTAAGTTTTGATTTTATATTTGAACATGCTTAAATCTTAACCTTAGTAACCTATTATTTTCTACCGTAAGGGTCATGCTAAAATGAATTGCCAAAATGGGCAGGGTTAGTTGTAAACACAGTTGTGAGTAATGTAAGGTTGTCAGCAGCAGCAGCCACCCGCTTTGCTCCAGGCAGGGTGATTCCTTAAAACTAGGATTAAGCTTTCCTCACTTATGTCTCTGGAATTCACTTTTTCTAGTTTGCCAAAATACAGCAAAAACAAGGTACACAGTTTTCTTTCTGTAGCATTTTTAAATGAAAGTATTGTTCATTCTCATTTATTCATTCATTTCTTTTCTCAGTGATTTCTTAACACATAAAAATCAAGTTTAATTTTGTAGTAGTGCCTGCTGGTCATGTGAATGCTGTACAACATCTCCATTTATACTGCTTCACACGTCACTCACAGGACAAGTTCCCACAAAGACCTGTTTTGTTATACTGTTGATCTGTCGATCCACCCTAAAGAAACCAGTTTCTAAACTATGCACAGCTTTGTAAATCAAGATGAACTGGTCAGAAATTGGATACGAAGCAAGCGAGAAACCAAATAATGCTCGCCAGTTAACAAGTAAAATGTGTTGTATATAATAAAATTGCAGGTAATGAAATGGTGTGCATTCTAAGAATATGCTAGCTAGAAAGTTTACATCACTTTCATACTATAATCATAGATCGTCATTAGCTTATTTTTTATTGTTGGAGTTAGGAAAATATAAGCAGTGCTTTTGGTAAGATATTCTAGGCAACAGAGGGCAGTGAGAGTAGAAGATGAAATGTGAACCTTAGTTCTGGGTACTTCTTAGCAAACCCTGTATGCGATAACTTGGTGCCAAGGTTGATAAGAAGAGGAATTTGGTATTAGGCAGATTTCCTTCTTTCTGGCAACAGTGAGCCACAGAAAAGAGGGGATGTAATGGCATGCAGGGTTTATTTTCCCAGGGACTCTCCATCTAGATCAGGAAGAAAAGAATACCCATAGACAATTCATAAGTAATAGAATATTGATTTTACCACAGAATTAAATTCAAACATAACATATTCACAGCTCAATTGATGGTTTTTTGAAAATACCCTTGAAATATTTTCTCATTGAATAAATGTTTTGTCATTATTTTACCCTCTTATTTAGAGCATTAAAAAATATCAAGCGCTGTTCAGAAGTTTAGTTTTCTTTCAGATGATTTCTAAACTCAGTATTCAAATAACCTTCCAAAGACCCTGCATCTTTTGAGATGCTTTGTTTTTCTCCTTTTGAAAAATTTAAAAAAGAAAAGCAGCAAAGAGAACGAGAACGTAAACTATTCTGTATTCATTATTCCAACAGTAGGCAAAGACCAGGCGTCCACAACCAAAACAAGTTAGAGAATTCTCAGAGTACTTAGTGAGAATATGTAGTCTAGGTCTTGAGTCAAATGAACTTGTTACGGAATACAAAGCTGTTGTGAGAACACATGGCACATTTGAAAGTTTTCCTTCCTTATTTCCCAGCACATTTTGAGAAGAATATTATAAGGAAAAATTTTTTTTCCTCATAAAGCCCATTTCCACCAGTCATATGCACATACTTATCTTTTGTTCTGAAGAAACCAGGTTATCAAAGTAACTTTTCTAAGACATCTTTACATGAGAATACAGAAAGATTAAATTGAATAATTAAATATCTCCTTGCTTCCAGCTACTTCTCCCTGGCTTTCCTTTCTCAAGTTGTTTAGTCTCTGCCCTCCCCTGCAGACTACAATTCAGGATTATCTAAAATCTGTTTAATTTCTCATTTCTCAGTAGTAAGATTTGAGTTGTCAAAACAGTAGGCTTAAAATATGATTGGATTTTCTTCTACTTTTTTTGAGATGTAGCTTACTTACAGTAAAGTGCATATATCTTAACTATGTGGTTTGAATTGTAAAATGAATATGCATCAGATTCAGTGGAGATGATGTGCTTAAAATACTCCTGCCAGGAAATTAAAAAGTTCCCTAGATGATTCTGAGCTACATCCTGAGTTAATCTTTGCCTTCATAAAGAGCCAAGTTGATGATGTACATAAAAACACATAGTACACTGTAAAATGTTATGCAAGTTAAATTTAGGTTGCTGTTTAAAAAAAAAGCTTAAATTTCTCATATGCCTTTTGGAGTTTGTAATGCTGACTCACTAGTGAAATTCTCAGTTTGTTTTTCTGTTTCTTTTTAAGAAAATTAATGCAAAACTTCATGATGGAGTGTGTCAGCGTTGTAAAGAAGTTCTTGAATGGCGTGTAAAATACAGCAAGTACAAACTATTATCAAAGCCCAAAAAATGGTAAGTTGAGTTCCTTAATTACCTCACCAGTAATATCAGTATCATATTACTTCATTTCCTGATTTTCAAAATTGTGTCCAGATAAATATTAGGGGGACTAGNAAAACTTCATGATGGAGTGTGTCAGCGTTGTAAAGAAGTTCTTGAATGGCGTGTAAAATACAGCAAGTACAAACTATTATCAAAGCCCAAAAAATGGTAAGTTGAGTTCCTTAATTACCTCACCAGTAATATCAGTATCATATTACTTCATTTCCTGATTTTCAAAATTGTGTCCAGATAAATATTAGGGGGACTAGAAAAAAAATTTCCATTCGTCCATGTGGACTAGAATCTTACATGCTGCATCCTGGCTTGTGCGGCAAATAGACTGGGTAGGTAGATTCATCATTCCTTTCCCCTTCTTCCCTAAGTAAATAATACACCATTTTTGTAGCATCCTGTTCAAAAATGAGACTAGAGTTTTTTATTTTGCACAAAATTCTATCTCCCAATGACAAGATAATGATATTTGCTATTTTATTTACTAAATTAAATAATTTTTACCACAGGGGATCTTTAAAAGCATCTAACCTTTTAATTGGACCCATGAAGATTACTGAAATGGCTTAAATTGAAGTATCATGAGTAAATCAGTAGATTGATAACTTATAATTTCATTCCTTTGAAATTTTGCATCTACACGAAAAGACACTGGACTTTGTTTCTCATTTTTCTGTCCTTTATCTTCCTCTGTAATGTTGGGATTCTCTTTTATCAGCTTTATGTATATCCTGATGCTGCCTCCTGACATCCTTTGGCTCAGCTGAGTAAGGGCCATATTGGAGGGTAATTGCTGCCTGTAAGAGAAAACTGATCATTTTAAATATAAGAGTTAGCATCAGTATGTGTGATATTTTTTGACAATTATGAATTTTAATTTGATAATTTATATAGGAGCTATTTGAATGCATTTGTTCATTGTTGCTTTATTTTCCTTTTAGCTATTCGGTACTGACATCTTCCTTAAATGTATTCCCTCTTCCTTTTTGGGAGGACATGTTAACTAAAGTTTGGAAGGTTAGTCTAAATAATAAGTATGTTATAACCGTTGCTGTTCATTTATTTTGAAAATTTATGTCAACTTTTTTGTGGATTTTTAGCTCAAGCTATGCGGTAATTTGTTTATTTGAGAACAACAGCTTTGAATGTTTTAATTTGGGCAATTTAGTTTGCTCAAGATGCTTCTTTTTAATACTGACTGGTTAAAAACCTCAAGTAAAGATAGACTAACTTCAGCTTCTTAGAATTTTTATTTTTGTATTGCTCTTTCAGAGCAACTTTTTAGTATTTATTTTAGGTATAGTTGACCCCTTTTAAAATAGCTCTACATTTTTCTCTCTCCTGTTTTCCAGCCTTTTCTTTGTATTTTCTAGCATTTCTTCCCCAAAGAAAACACATCTAAAGAAAATTTAAAATGTATGCTCATTGGCCCAAATTAGCAATAGGGAAATTTGGCAACTGTTTATACTATTCAATGCTAGATTTCCATGAATAAATTAACTCTGTCCCCTACCATTGAAATTAGATGCTGATTCACAATTAACCATGTAGTTTTAGTTAATAAACCTAACACAAAATTTGTAGTTTTTTGAATATTTTCAACAGGTCTTTTTTAAAAAAATTTTATAATATAAAGATATTTTGAGGTTTCATCACCAGTCTCCATTTTTCTCTTGTAGTACTATTTCCTAAAAGAATTTGAAGTATAGGTAATAAGTATATAGTCATAGAGTTGTAATAGATTCACATTATAATATTTCAAATCATTGAAAAATATTTGTTCCTTTCCCATTATCTGTATTTTAATCTCTTTAATTTGTGCTGCATCCTTTGTGTTTATCTTCATGGAATGTGCCAACATGTAAAAGATCATATCAATTGTACATTTTCCAGATGGTATAACTTGCTGTAGAATTTCTGAACTAAGTGATACATAGCTCTTGAATTTTCACTCTTTTTGTGTATTGCTTATGGTCTTAATATTTTTATGGCTCCAGAAGAATTTGCATACTATAAATCCTAGAAAAACAAATATTTTATTCAAATATAAAGACTCAGTTAAAAATAAAAGGAAAAGGAAACAGTATTAGTAGCAAGTCTTATGTTTAATTCTGGAGAACTTATAACACAACAACCTAAGAATGATTGAATGTAGACACATGGACCCAAAGGTCAGCAACTCTGTCCTGTCTTGGAGTCACTGAAGTTAGGGCAGTTCATAGGGATGCTGCTGGTACTGGTAGTATGTGACTCAGAGGCCTTCGAGATGAGAGCTAGAGAGGAGCTGCTGTTCTGTATCACCCTGAAGCAGATGAAGTCAGCCATAGAATAGCTAACAGTGAGTGCAGAGTGAAGGAGATACAATGCTGTACAAATACCAAAGTACAGGTAACAAGACTTTAAGCCTGAAGGAAGACCTCTAGTAATAAAGAAGCCCAAACTAATTCAAAACAGTGATAGAGCTCCTGAGAGACTAAGAAACTGCTAGTTACAAGGTCTGAACATGTTATGTAGGAAGTCAACTTGCCTGGCCTAGAGTATCATGAATTTCAGATTACATTAGAATTCTAGATTACATTAGGCATTTTAGAAAGCCTAGCTTTCAAACTCCAAACCAAGATGGAGAGTGTTCTGAAGAGTATAAATCACCTATGTATACTTTGTTGTCTCTGCATTTCAAAACTTGACCAATATTACAAGGATTTAAATCCATTGATAAAAGATGATTAAAGTAGCATAATTTATTTAAACATTTAAATGTTTTATTCAATCTAATCACATATAGATTAAATTTGTCCTTTGTTAAGATTTGTATAGGAAGTTTACTTTGACACTACATGTAAAGATTCCTTTTCCAGCACTGTGAATATTACATTCAGTTAAAATGTTGAACATTGTTTCGCTTGTCTGTCTCATGCCACAGATTATGTAACCCAATGAGGTACATAAAGAAACGTTCAGCAGAACATAAAATGTAGGAGGAGAAAGTGCTGTTTATAAGTAACAATTCTTTTAGAATGAAGTAATATTCTGAATATTGGGAAAATTAAAGCATTTTCTCCCATTTGTTTGGCGTGTGAATCATCAAAAACTATGCATATCTAGCAAATATCCATTGTCTATGAGATCTGATATCAAATGTTAGATTCAAGAAAAAAAAGTTTGATATCTAAACTCCTCAAACTTCGTTTCATTCATGGGAAGCAAAAATTGTATGGTGTTTGTAAGTGGCAGAAAATATTTTCATGTTTCTCTTTCACCTTCAATAAGGTGATGTGCTGCAGGATTTGTATAAGTATGTTCTTTATGACAGTTTCTCCCAGCTACTGGAAACAACCCTGGACTATCTGAATAGATGTCTGAACTTGAGTTAAAAGAAGAAAGAGTTGTTTTTGTTTTTTTGTTTTTTTTTTTAAGAAGAAAGAGTTGAAAACTGTGTTTTTGCTAGAGAGATGGGAGGATGGCTGTGAGGGGAAGGGGATAAAATGCCTGTCACCTATTAGTAATGTGTGAACAATGGGATACTGATACAATACTACCCTTTGATAGGATAATTTTAAATGTCATTGAGGATACAAAGCTTTAGGTCTTTATAGAAATAAAGTGAAAGGCTTATAAAGATAATGTTTAGTTTTTTATAGCTTCTAATCTCTGTAAAAGCAATAAGATGAACTGCCATCCTTATTTTACACTCTACCCCTTAATCAGAAGTCACCATAGTTGTACCAGGATTTCCCTATCATTTTTGCTCATATCTTTTGATTTTAAAGCAAGAAATTGCTACTCCCTGGTGGAGGGCTATTGTGGTGCTGCAACAGACTTCTCCCTTGACACCTGACTAGTATAATCATTATTAAGATTACTATTAGATGTAAGAATTGTGGTTCAGAACAGGACTAAATCTTTTTGTATAAAACCTCATTTTTCAAGAGCAATTCCCTGGTGGTCCAGTGGCTAGAATTCTGCACTTTCACTGCCCAGGGCATGGATTCAATCCCTGGTTAAGGAATTAAGATCCCGCGAGCTGCAAGGCAAGGCCAGGAAAAACAAACAAACAAACAAAAAAAACCCCTCATTTTTCAAGTGCCCCGTAAAACCATTTGTTACCGTTCCTGGTTAGTCCCAAGCCATTCATGAACACTGTAAATAATTTTAGGTGTAGAGCTAAAAGTTACTGGAAAAGCAAGAAATCTTAAAATTGTGAAGTGATTTGTATAAGTCTTAAAGAAGAAGGAGTCTTGATATTCTTCACTTAAAACTCATTTATAGACATTTATATTATTTTCCAGGTACTAGAAATACAGATGATTAAAAACTGCCCTTTCCTCAAGCAATGTAAGGAAATGAACTCTTACATACACTCCTTTCTTTTTTTTAATTCTGGGCTCAGAGGGATTAAATGTCTACCCAAGATAAGAAAGTAAAGCAGATGGAGTTAAGATTCAAATGCAAATTGTCCTATTTCAAAGCCCGTGTTTTTACTCTCCCATACTGAATTCTCAGTATTTTATTATTCGCTTAAAAAGTCCTTTTTTCCTCTTCACCTGAGCCTAATATTAAATTTAATAGAAGTCATCTGTGTTGTTTATGGAAGTTTCCAACTTCTGAGTCCAACATATATAGCCCTGCTTTTTTTTTTTTGAAATAACATGTATCTATAGACAATAGATTTTACTTTGAGGTCCTGAAATGCCTATGCTGTTACCTAGAAACTTATTATGCCTTGTGTTTCAGGTAACCAAGCAACCTTTTTCTCCTGTTAATTTCAAAATGTGGCACGTTAATACCCACATTTGTGTTAAAATCTCTAGCCTGCTTTCTTTTCTCTTTCTACCCATTAAAAAGCAAATCACCAGTTTATGTAGTATTAGCTCATATTTAACATTGTCATGGTATCAGAAGAGAAAGGAGAAGCTAGTATAAAATAGCAACAGGCCACAAACAGATTAGAGTCTGGGAGGGGAGGGTTTTGCCTCCCAGGGAACTTTTGGCGAGGTCTGGAGATATTTTTGGTTGTCACAACCAGACCATCTGTGAGGGATGCTACTGGTATGTAGTAGGTAGAGGCCAGGTACAGGCTTAGCATCCTACAGTGTACAGGACAGCCCCACAACAAAGACACATCCAGCCTGACATGTCAATAGTGTCTTGGTTGTTGTATACAAAATAGATGGATACTCACAGGGTCGAGCCACTGAAACTTCATATGTATTTTAGTTCAGTGGTTTTCAAACTTTTCAGCTGTAGAATTTTTGAATAAAACAAATCTTACCCCAGAATCTATAGAATATGATAGGCCAAAGTGGAACTGTCCTGAATGAAGAGAGGGGAGTCAAGACCTTATATGCCGTAAGAAGAGTGTTGACTGAAAGTAGATTTCATCCTAAAAATATTTCAAGTAAAGGGGAGAACTGGTATAACAGATCTTAGAACCACATTGCTGTGGGGATGTCTGGATAAGTAGTTTCAGGACATGTGAGTACTTTATGCCTAAAAACACTGCTACAGAGTCACTCTTCCTGGTTCTTGCATTCAGCTGTTGCACTCCTTACATGATAATTTTGAAGTGTATTGCCTCTTAATTTTTATCTCCACAGACTGCCCTGGTACAACCCTTATTTCTTCATACTTGATTGTGTTAAATAAATGCATTGTCCTCTGTCTCACCTCTATTCCCTTGCTCCAGATGAATAAAATAGTGTTTTCAAAAGGTTTACTTCACATAAATATTTCAAGGCCTTCGTGGGGGAAGAGTTGGGTCTCCAGTAGCAGGGAGCTAAGTTTTATATGTTTGATGTTATATTGGAGCATAGCCAGTTAACAGTGTTGTAATAGTTTCAGGTGGACAGCAAAAGAACTCAGCCATACATATAAATGTATCTGATCTCTCCCAAATTCCTGTCTGTTCCAGGCTGCCACTTAACACTTAAGTAGAGTTCCCTGTGCTATACAGTATTAACGTCTTTATTTTCAAAGGAAAGAAGTATTGTACTCTTAAAGAGTACCACTGCCCTCATTTTCCAAAGAAAGCAAATTAATGCAAAAAGAAAGCACCAGGTATATCCACTAGCTAATGGTTAAATCATGATAGTACCTAGCACTCATTCTTTGGTGCTGAGTTATTATATTTGTCCATCAGCTGGCATTTATTACTTGCATTTTTTCATTGAGCAAACATCATAACATGAATCTTCTTTAACCAGTTATAAGCATATTTTAGATAGATAGATTCCATTTGTAAGTATCCCAAGTTGTACTTGCTTTCAGCACTTAGGAACTGAGCATATTATTTAGTTCACCATGAGGTACCTGAAAAATAATGTTTGCAGTATACAATGGTCAGTCCAAATTGAGCCCTTATTCCTTCATATAATCTGAATTTATAGTATCTGAGTGAAGATCCATTGTTTAGGTGGCTGATTCTATAATCCACAAGTTTTAAAACATTTTGCCTTGCCTCTCTTGATGTATTGTAAAACTGAGCACATTTGTCAGTTCTTTCTATTCCAGAAGCATAGCTTCTGTTATTAAAATAAACCTTTGACAAGTCTCTGAGCTATCATTGGCATAAAGATCTAATGCATGCAAGGAAGAAATAGATTCAGAGGCTTCCTTGGTGGCTCGGTGGTAAAGAATCCACCTGCCAATGCAGGAGACACAGGTTCAATCCCTGGTTGGGGAGGATCCCCACATACTGTGAACAACTAAACTAAGCCCTTGTGCCAAAGCTACTGAACCTGTGCTTTACAGCCTGGGAACTGCAGCTGCTGAGTTCAGGTGCCTCAACAACTGAAGCCCAAGTGCTCTAGAGCCCAGGAGCCACAATCTGATTGTATAATCAGATTTTCCTTATTTAAACTCCAAAAACCAAGAAACCTGCCATGGATTTGAAAGATAATTTAGTAAAATTTGTATGTTACTTTGGGGCTTCCCCGGTGGCTGAGTGGTAAAGAATCCATTGGCCCATGCAGGAAACACAGGAGATGTGGGTTTGATCCCTTTGTTTGGAAAATCCCCTGCAGAAGGAAATGACAAGACCCACTCCAGGATTCTTGCTTGGGAAATCCCATGGACACAGGAGTCTGGCAGTCTGTGAGGTTGCAAAGAGTTGGACACAAGCAACTGAGCACACACACACATTTGTGTGTGTTAGAAACAAAATTCTCTTGAGGAAGAGTCCATGGTAATGATGATTACCCCAAGCATAGTTCTTTTCTGACAAAGAAGTGGGATTGCTAGGATAACAGACAAGAAATTCGGTTCAGTTTGCAGTTATTTTGAATAGCAACTTCACTGTATATGACACTGTGTTATGTATTATAGAAAATACCAAAATGACTCTCTGATACTAAGAAATTCCCAACTTGTTAGGGGAAGTGGGCCCACAGATAACTCATCAAAAGATTGCAAGTATAGGTGTAAGTAAAAGACAGAGACCCAAAGGATGCAAGTTAAGACTGCTGAGGAGTAATAAAATGAAAACAGGAGAGATAAATCTAGAAAAGGTTTAGTTCAGTTCAGTTCAGTCGCTCAGTCGTGTCCGACTCTTTGTGACCCCATGAATCGCAGCACGCCAGGCCTCCCTGTCCATCACCAACTCCCAGGGTTCACTCAGACTCGCGCCCATCAAGTCAGTGATGCCATCCAGCCATCTCATCCTTGGTCGTCCCCTTCTCCTCCTGTCCCCAATCCCTCCTAACATCAGAGTCTTTTCCAATGAGTCAACTCTTNGGTGTAGAGCTAAAAGTTACTGGAAAAGCAAGAAATCTTAAAATTGTGAAGTGATTTGTATAAGTCTTAAAGAAGAAGGAGTCTTGATATTCTTCACTTAAAACTCATTTATAGACATTTATATTATTTTCCAGGTACTAGAAATACAGATGATTAAAAACTGCCCCTTTCCTCAAGCAATGTAAGGAAATGAACTCTTACATACACTCCTTTCTTTTTTTTAATTCTGGGCTCAGAGGGATTAAATGTCTACCCAAGATAAGAAAGTAAAGCAGATGGAGTTAAGATTCAAATGCAAATTGTCCTATTTCAAAGCCCGTGTTTTTACTCTCCCATACTGAATTCTCAGTATTTTATTATTCGCTTAAAAAGTCCTTTTTTCCTCTTCACCTGAGCCTAATATTAAATTTAATAGAAGTCATCTGTGTTGTTTATGGAAGTTTCCAACTTCTGAGTCCAACATATATAGCCCTGCTTTTTTTTTTTTGAAATAACATGTATCTATAGACAATAGATTTTACTTTGAGGTCCTGAAATGCCTATGCTGTTACCTAGAAACTTATTATGCCTTGTGTTTCAGGTAACCAAGCAACCTTTTTCTCCTGTTAATTTCAAAATGTGGCACGTTAATACCCACATTTGTGTTAAAATCTCTAGCCTGCTTTCTTTTCTCTTTCTACCCATTAAAAAGCAAATCACCAGTTTATGTAGTATTAGCTCATATTTAACATTGTCATGGTATCAGAAGAGAAAGGAGAAGCTAGTATAAAATAGCAACAGGCCACAAACAGATTAGAGTCTGGGAGGGGAGGGTTTTGCCTCCCAGGGAACTTTTGGCGAGGTCTGGAGATATTTTTGGTTGTCACAACCAGACCATCTGTGAGGGATGCTACTGGTATGTAGTAGGTAGAGGCCAGGTACAGGCTTAGCATCCTACAGTGTACAGGACAGCCCCACAACAAAGACACATCCAGCCTGACATGTCAATAGTGTCTTGGTTGTTGTATACAAAATAGATGGATACTCACAGGGTCGAGCCACTGAAACTTCATATGTATTTTAGTTCAGTGGTTTTCAAACTTTTCAGCTGTAGAATTTTTGAATAAAACAAATCTTACCCCAGAATCTATAGAATATGATAGGCCAAAGTGGAACTGTCCTGAATGAAGAGAGGGGAGTCAAGACCTTATATGCCGTAAGAAGAGTGTTGACTGAAAGTAGATTTCATCCTAAAAATATTTCAAGTAAAGGGGAGAACTGGTATAACAGATCTTAGAACCACATTGCTGTGGGGATGTCTGGATAAGTAGTTTCAGGACATGTGAGTACTTTATGCCTAAAAACACTGCTACAGAGTCACTCTTCCTGGTTCTTGCATTCAGCTGTTGCACTCCTTACATGATAATTTTGAAGTGTATTGCCTCTTAATTTTTATCTCCACAGACTGCCCTGGTACAACCCTTATTTCTTCATACTTGATTGTGTTAAATAAATGCATTGTCCTCTGTCTCACCTCTATTCCCTTGCTCCAGATGAATAAAATAGTGTTTTCAAAAGGTTTACTTCACATAAATATTTCAAGGCCTTCGTGGGGGAAGAGTTGGGTCTCCAGTAGCAGGGAGCTAAGTTTTATATGTTTGATGTTATATTGGAGCATAGCCAGTTAACAGTGTTGTAATAGTTTCAGGTGGACAGCAAAAGAACTCAGCCATACATATAAATGTATCTGATCTCTCCCAAATTCCTGTCTGTTCCAGGCTGCCACTTAACACTTAAGTAGAGTTCCCTGTGCTATACAGTATTAACATCTTTATTTTCAAAGGAAAGAAGTATTGTACTCTTAAAGAGTACCACTGCCCTCATTTTCCAAAGAAAGCAAATTAATGCAAAAAGAAAGCACCAGATATATCCACTAGCTAATGGTTAAATCATGACAGTACCTAGCACTCATTCTTTGGTGCTGAGTTATTATATTTGTCCATCAGCTGGCATTTATTACTTGCATTTTTTCATTGAGCAAACATCATAACATGAATCTTCTTTAACCAGTTATAAGCATATTTTAGATAGATAGATTCCATTTGTAAGTATCCCAAGTTGTACTTGCTTTCAGCACTTAGGAACTGAGCATATTATTTAGTTCACCATGAGGTACCTGAAAAATAATGTTTGCAGTATACAATGGTCAGTCCAAATTGAGCCCTTATTCCTTCATATAATCTGAATTTATAGTATCTGAGTGAAGATCCATTGTTTAGGTGGCTGATTCTATAATCCACAAGTTTTAAAACATTTTGCCTTGCCTCTCTTGATGTATTGTAAAACTGAGCACATTTGTCAGTTCTTTCTATTCCAGAAGCATAGCTTCTGTTATTAAAATAAACCTTTGACAAGTCTCTGAGCTATCATTGGCATAAAGATCTAATGCATGCAAGGAAGAAATAGATTCAGAGGCTTCCTTGGTGGCTCGGTGGTAAAGAATCCACCTGCCAATGCAGGAGACACAGGTTCAATCCCTGGTTGGGGAGGATCCCCACATACTGTGNATTCTTTGGAACTCTGCATTCAAATGGGTATATCTTTCCTTTTCTTCTTTGCCTTTAGCTTCTCTTTTCTCTGCTATTTGTAAGGCCTCCTTAGGCAACCATTTTGCCTTTTTGCATTTCTTTTTCTTGGGGATGATCTTGATCCTCAGTGTGAGTTTCTATTTTTGTCTGTGCAGGGTGGAGTAGCACAGCTCACGGTTTACGAAAGTACCTAGTTGTCTCATATGAGAGTAGTGTAAGTAGAGCTGAATTTCATAAAGGTTAAAGTGTAATAATAATACCAGGAAATGAAGGCAATACCAGAAAAGTTGTGGCAGAAAGTCTATTCCAGAAATACTAAAAATATCAGATCAGTTCTTTTCCAATTGATGTTTATTGTCTAGATCAGTGGTTCTCAAAGCTTTTGTTCTCAGGACCTCTTTCTTTATATTTTTAAAAATTACTGAGGACCCAGAGAGCTTGATTTATATCAGCTTTTATGTATTATATCTAATGGTATTTATTAGACATAATGATATTTATTGTTTTAGATATGAAAACTGAGACTTAAAAATAATTATTTTATAAAGAATGTGAATATAAGCAACCATTAAAAGTTAATGTCATGTTCCTAGTGCAGGTTGGAAAAGAATTTCCAGACATGAGACAGAATGAGAGGGAAATAAAGTTCATTAGAATGGGAGACACTGTTAGAACAGCAGGCCAGCTCAAGGGAGAATTGACATTGAACAGTAGTCCTTAGTCCACTTTTATACCCATGGTTCAGGGAGTGGGCTAGCGGTCTTGTGGGTTATTTGTTGATTGGATGAGGCATGTATAATGGGTGGGGGAAGAAGGGGAAGCCTGTGTGGGTTAGGAGGGGAGACAGGTTATACTGCTCAGAAGGACCTGAAATCTCTTAATAATTACAACATGGAGGAGGGAAGGATGAAAAGGGTCTGGTTTTTCTGTTCCTGCATTCCAAGATCCTTCTTGGTTTTATATGCTCTTTTGTCCTTGGGTCACCACATTTAATACTAATACTTTTTTATGAAAAATAACTTTTGAAACAAAAATATTAGTGAGACAAGTGGTATTGTTTTATATATTTATGAATTTCATTAGTGTCTGACTAGTAGAAGGAAAATGAAGCAGTACATTTTTAAAATAGTGTAAGTAAACATCAATGAAAGTGAAAGAGGAGNCACATTTAATACTAATACTTTTTTATGAAAAATAACTTTTGAAACAAAAATATTAGTGAGACAAGTGGTATTGTTTTATATATTTATGAATTTCATTAGTGTCTGACTAGTAGAAGGAAAATGAAGCAGTACATTTTTAAAATAGTGTAAGTAAACATCGATGAAAGTGAAAGAGGAGAGTGAAAAAGTTGGCTAAAAGCTCAACATTCAGAAAACTAAGATCATGACATCTGATCCCATCACTTCATGGCAAATAGATGGGGAAACAGTGTCAGACTTTATTGTTTTGGTCTCCAAAATCAGTGCAGATGGTGATTGCAGCCATGAAATTAAAAGATGCTTACTCCTTGGAAGGAAAGTTATGACCAACCTAGACAGCATATTAAAAAGCAGAGATACTACTTTGCCGACAAAGGTCCATCTAGTCGAGGCTATGGTTTTTCCAGTGGTCATGTATGGATGGGAAAGTTGGACTGTGAAGAAGGCTGAGCGCCGAAGAATTGATGCTTTTGAACTGTGGTGTTGGAGAAGACTCTTGAGAATCCCTTGGACTGCAAGGAGATCCAACCAGTCCGTCCTAAAGGAGACCAGTCCTGGGTGTTCATTGAAAGGATTGATGGTGAGGCTGAAACTCCAGTACTTTGGCCACCTCATGCAAAGAGTTGGCTCATTGGAAAAGACCCTGATGCTAGGAGGGATGGGGGCAGGAGGAGAAGGGGACGACAGAGGATGAGATGGCTGGATGGCATCACTAAATCGATGCACGTGAGTCTGGGTAAACTCTGGGAGATGGTGATGGACAGGGAGGCCTGGTGTGCTGCGATTCATGGGGTTGGAAAGAGTAGGACACGGTTGAGCGACTGAACTGAACTGGATGGAAGTAAATATTAATAACCTTTTCCAAATAATTATAGAAATTCATCTTTGATACAGTGTAGAATCTGAAACCATATCAGTAAACACTTCTTATACTAAAATCCGTTGGTGTGTCTTGCAGTTGATCTTTCACACGTTTTGTAACGTCATGCGTTTTGCTAGCTTGGAAAAGACTGATTCTTGAAATTACACAGATCTTCCAATGCTGCTGTGCTGTATTATGCAGTTTAAAATGCTGTATTGATACTGGAAGGATGTCATTTGAAAGTGTGGTTTTTCACTTGTGTTAATTGTGGGTTTGTGAAGGTGACAAATACAGTAACTAATACGGTTTGGTGCTGCTCTCTTTGTTCTAAGTTTCAGCACTTTTAGTAACTTATTAAAAATGAGACTCAAAGAAGTTAAAGTGACTTTCAGTGATTATATGGCAAGGATATGTCAAAGCTAGGCTAGATCTAGTTCTCTTGCTTCCCAAATCAAAATACATAATAATTTCTAGTATTTACAGTGATCTTGAAAATAAAATTTTATCTCTTGAATTTTACCGTTAAATGGATAGTAAACATTTTTTAGCTTTTATTTTCTTTTATCTTCTTTCTAAGGGCCAGGGTAACTGGCCCTTAAGGATAATCATTGTCCTCCCTTTCTTATGGGGTCCTTCTTATACCCGACCAGTGAAAAATTCTCTGAAGGGATGGTTAATTTTTAGCCTGTAGTTGAGTCCTGTAGTCGAAGGTCTGGAATCTGGTGGTCTCACAGCTTTGAGAAGATAGGAGCACCAATGGGAAAACAGAATGTCATTTGAGCAATTTGGTCAAACTCAAGGATCACTGTGATTTTATTCTTAGTTTGCAAGGTCAACATAATGAGCTCAGTGAGCTCGTGAGACCCCATGTGGGCCCTATTAGTTGGTAAACGTGGTTCATAGGAGTAACCTGTGGTTTTATCTGACCAAGTTCCACTAAAATGGTTAGTTGTGGTGTATGCATGGACAAGATTTATCGTTTCTGGGAATTGTAGTACATGAAAATATGAAAAGAAGGCCAAGCCACCATTATTTTAACATCTCTGCAGTTCTCTTAGTAATGAACTCATAAAATATTCAAAATATAGCTATTTTCAGGGCAAATTAGGTAAAATTTATATTTAAGTCAATTTCAAGTTTTACCTTAATACTCGTTTTGTAAGAAAAAATAGGAGTGATTATCTAACTTACAGGTGTTTTTAAAGATGTTTCAAGAATCTGCACAAGTTCTATGGCAATTTGGAATGTATATCTTTTATCATTAAAATAATGTCTAAACCATCTTGTACTTAAGATCAAGATTCTTAGGCTGGACAAATGTGACGTAGGAGAAGAAAAACGCTGAAACTCAAATTACTTTCACATCTTCTGTCTACTCCCAGTGAAGACATAAAGCCTAGGTTAAGAGGTTTAGAAAGCAAAGGGGGCACAAAGATCTCAAGTCTGTGACTGAGAAACTTGAAGGTTGTAAACATATAAAAAATGTATATAATTTACCTTTCAACAAACATTTCACATTTATGAAAAGGAAACATTTAAAAAATGTATCTATGTGTGTATTTCCTCATAAGATAGGTAGATTTATGTTCACTAGCCTAACAACCTGTTTTTGTGAGTGGATTTAAATTTGAAAAGAGCAACAAAATTCCTTGTCTTCTCAACCAGCTTTGGGGATATTGGAAAATCCTCCTATCTAGGCAGTAGTACTTTGATGTGGTCAAGAGTTCGCAAGTGCTTAGGTGCATAAGAATTTCTTGAGGAGTTTGTTAACAGATAGATTCTTGAGACCCATCCCCAAGGTTTTGATTATGTAAGTAATGGGTGTAGCCCAGGGATCTGCATTTTAATAAGCTATGCCATGTTTGAGCCAGTGCCAAAAGTCACTGTCTTGAAGATTAGATGGGCCAGAGAGTGTAGAGTCTGCTTTCTTTTGACTCTGGATTCCAAAACAGGATATCCCATTTTCGAGCCTATTTTACATGTAAATTTTAACATTAACAGTTCTATAAATACAGTTTTATCCTTGAATTAGCAATTTGAATACTTAAGGATTAGTTTACCCCAGGAGTCCCTGTTATAAAATAGCATATTCATAGAAATGAATTTCTTTGAAGCCTCAGAAGAACCTAACCAAAACAGTTTCTTTAAAATTATTTTAAAAACTTAAAAAAATTGAAGCCAAAAAATCCTGAGATTTTTGTTCTAGTCCATTTGTATTGGTAGGACTTTGTATGTATTCTAATAGCATGCAATTTTAATCTAACTTTTATTTCAAAGTAATTAAGCTGTTTGGAAAGTCAAAACACAAGCATATCAAATAACTTAGCGAACAATTTTCAAAATTATTTTCACTTTGATTGTTAAGACTTTTTAATTCTAATTTATATTCCCCAGAGCTCTAACATGCAGTAAAATATACATGTTATAATAAACAGCGTTAACAAACAAAATTCAACTGAGTGACTTTAAAAGATTTTATTGGCTTTGTCTCGTTTAGAAGATGGAAAGGATCTGTGAGGAACTGTAGAAAATGAAAGACTTTTGTAGGTAGAAAGGAATGGTAACAAGAAAGTCACCCTAGACAGAAAAGCAGGTTGGCTATTGCAGTGACTTTTCTTTAGGGAATAACAGGGGTCTTATCAGGCTGAGTGCCTAGCTTGTGCTGATCGGACAATTCGTGATTGATTTAAAGGGCTTCCCCAGGTGGCTGCAGTGGCAAAGAATTTTCCTGCCAGTGCAGCCTACTCAGGAGACATGCGTTGGATCCCTGCATAGGAAAGATCCCTTTTAAGAGGAGATGGCAGTACACTCTAGTGTTCTTACCTGGACAATTCCATGTACAGAGGAGCCTGGTGATCCATGGGTTCACAGAGTCAGGTATGACTGAACACGTATTCAGGATTAGTTTAAAGTTCCATTTCTGGGAGAGCCAAAACTAAAATTAAGTCTCAGTTTGATGATTTGGGGTCTTCCCTGGTGGCTCAAATGGTTAAGAATTTGCCTGCAGGGCAGGAGACCAGGTTTGATCCCTGGGTCAGGAAGATCCCCTGGAGAAGGAAATGGCAACTCACACCATCATTCTTGCCTGGAGAATCCCATGGACAGAGGAGCCTGGTGGGCCCCAGTCCATGGGGTTGCAAATAGTCGGACACGACTGAGTGACTAACACTTCCACTTTTGATGATTTGAGGCTTAGCCTAACCAAGTCTATATGGCGGCCAGTTGTTTTAACAACAGTTTTGGAAGTTTTGACAAATGAATACATTTGTGAGACTGACATCACAGTTAAGATACGAGACAGTTCTGTCACCCCCAAGCATTCCTTTCTGCCTCTTGGTATCCTGCTACCTCACTCCCAGTCCCTGGCAAACACTGATCTGCTTTCTCTCCCCATGCTTTTGCCTTCTTGCAGAATGTCACATATAGGAATCACATAGTATATGGTCTTTGAGGCTGACTTCTTTAACATAACATAATGGATTTGAGACTCATCCGCATTGTTGTGTAAATCAGTGGTTGGGTCTTTTTATTGCTGAGTAGTATTCCTTCAGGATGTATCAAAGTTGTTCATCTGTCCCCTGGCTCATGGTCATTTAGGTTTTGCTAGTTTTTGGTGATCGTGAACTATCCTGCCATAAACATTCATATGCAGGGTTTTGTGTGAATGTGTGGTCTCATTTCTCTTGAGTAAATATCTGGTAGTAAGCTCACTAGGTTTAGGTAAGGGTATGTTTAGAATAAACTGCCCAACTATTTTCCATAGTGGCTGTATCATTTGCATTCTCAGTGGCAGTGTGTGAGAGCTCCAGATGTTTAGCGTCCTTATCAGTACTTAGGATTGTCGGGTTTTTTTTCCCCCTTGAAGTCTTGTTTTGTTCTTTCTGGACCATAAGTGTGAATAGCTCTATCTCATTTTGATTTTAATTTGCATTTTTTTGATCACCAGTGATGCTCATCTTCGATTCCTGTGCTCATTTTGCATCCTTCTTTCTTTTTTTTCTATACATGCATTTAGCTCATGTTTTGATTAAGTTGTTTTGCTTCACTTATTACTGAATTTTGAGAATTCTTATATATTGTAGGTGCAAATTGTTGATCAGATAGGGGTTTTACAGATATTTTCTGCCAAATTCTGACTTATGTTTTATCCACTTAAGAGTATCTTAAAGTGGAGAAAGGTTTTANTTATGAGAATTTTTTAAGGTTTACTTTCTTAGCAGCTTTCAAATATGCAATATATGATTATTAACTATAAGGACTTCCCTGGCAGACCAGTGGTTAAGACTCCATGCTTCAATGCAGGGAGCCTGAGTTCAGTCTCTGGTTGATGAACAAAGATCCCACACACACCACAGCCAAAATAAATAAATAAATAAAATTTTAAAATAATACTAACCATAGTACCATGCTGTACATTACATCCAATGACTAATTTATAAATTTTACAACTCAAAGTCTGTACCTTTTTGACCCTCTTCACCCATATTGCCCACACCCTACCCCTTGCTTCTGACAGCCACCAATGTGTTCTCCTTATCCATAAGCTAGGTATTTTATTTCTTCATTCATNTAAATAAAATTTTAAAATAATACTAACCATAGTACCATGCTGTACATTACATCCAATGACTAATTTATAAATTTTACAACTCAAAGTCTGTACCTTTTTGACCCTCTTCACCCATATTGCCCACACCCTACCCCTTGCTTCTGACAGCCACCAATGTGTTCTCCATATCCATAAGCTAGGTATTTTATTTCTTCATTCATTCATTTATTCATTCATTCAAGATTTTACATATAAGTGAGATCATATGACTTTTGCCTCTGTCGGACTTATTTCCCTTAGCTTAATTACCTTAGGATCTGTTCATGTTACAAATGACAAGATTTCCTTCTTTTTTTTTTAAGGCTGAATAGTACTCCATTGTGTGTGTGTGTGACAGTACATTCATGTATGTGTGTGAGGGTATGTGTATAAATTACATTTTAAAAAATCATCCATCAGTGGGCACTTGGGTTGTTTCCATTTCTTGGCTATTGCAAATAGTGCTGCAGTGAACTTGGGGTTGCATATATCTTCTCACTGCAGTACTTTTGTTTTAATACCCAGAAGTAGAATTGCTAGGTCATATTGTAGTTCTGTTAATTTCTTGGTTAACCTCTATAATGTTTGCTATAGTGGCTGCATTAATTTACATTCCCACCAACAGTGTATAAAGATTTCCTTTTCGCCACATTCTCACCAACATTTGTTATTTCTTGTCTTTTTGATTACATCCATTCTAACAGGTATGAAGTAATATCTCATTGTGGTTTAGATTTTCACTCCCCTGATGATTAGTGTTATTGAGCATCTTTTCATATACCTGTTGGCCATCTGTATGTCTTTGGAAAAATGTCTATTCAGATCCTTTGCCCGCTTTTTCATCCTTTTTTTTTTTTTTTTTTTTTGCCTTTTTACTATATGAGTTCTTTGTATATTTCTGTTATTAACTCCTTAATAAATACATGACTTGCAAATATTTTTCCCATTCTGTAGGTTGCCTTTTTACTTTCTGTGATATTTTCCTTTGCTGTGAAGAAGCTTTTTAGTATAATATAGTATGATACAGTCTTTCTTGTTTATTTCTTATTTTTTTGAATTTGTTTCTAAATATGATTTCAAAAAAAATTCTAAAATTGATGTCAAGAACTTTCTGCTAGTTTTCTTCTAGGAGTTTTAAGATTTTAGGTCTCACATTCAAGTCTTTAACCCATTTTGAGTTCATTTTTTGTGTATGGTGTGAGATAGTGGTCTGCTACTGCTAAGTCGCTTCAGTTGTGTCCGACTCTGTGCGACCCCACAGACGGCAACCCACCAGGCTCCCTCATCCCTGGGGTTCTCCAGGCAAGAACACTGGAGTGGGTTGCCATTTTCTTCTCCAATGCATGAAAGTAAAAAGTGAAAGTGAAGTCACTCATTCGTGTCCGACTCTTCACGACCCCATGGACTGTAGCCCACCAGGCTCCTCCATCCATGGGATTTTCCAGGCAAGAGTACTGGAGTGGGGTGCCATGTTTATGGTGTGAGATAGTAGTCTAGTTTTATTCTGTTGCATGTGGCATTCTTTTCCATGTCCAGTTTCCAGTACTATTTATTGAAGACACTGTTCTTTCCTTACTTATATTTTTGGCTCCTTTTTGTAAATCATGCTGTTCTGTGCTAAGTCACTTCAGTCGTGTCCGACTCTTTGCAACCCCACGGACCATAGCCTGCCAGACTCCTCTGTCCAGGGGATTCTCCAGACAAGAATACTGGAGTGGGTTGCCATTTCCTACTCCAGGGGACCTTCCTGACCAGGGATTGAACCTGAGTCTCTTGCATCTCCTGCACTGGCAGGTGAATTCTTTACCACTAGCACCACCAGGGAAGACCACATATGAGTGGGTTTATTTCTGGGCTCTCTGTTCCATTAATTTATGTGTCTAATTTTTATGACAGTGCCATACTGTTTTGAAACTGTAATATAGTTTGAAATCAGGAAGTGTGACACCTCCGGCTATGTTCTTCTTTCTGAAGATTGCTTTGTCTATTTTGGGCCTTTTGTGGTTCCATCCAAATGTAGGATTTTTTATTTCTGTGAAAAATATCATTGAAATTCTGATGTATGGCCTTTTAAGCAATATTACATGCATATACACAAAACATCCCAACCAAAAGCAACAAAATACTCTTCTCAAGTGTCCATGGAATATTCTCCACAAAATATTGTTTGTTAGCTCACAAAATAGGTCTTAAAAATTTAAGATTAAAATCATATATATGAAGTATCTTTTTCTAACCACAATAGTATGAAACTAGAAGTTCATTGTAAGAAGAAATCTGGAAAATTCACTGATGTATGGAGAATAAGCAGCATGCTACTGAAAAAAACCAGTGGGTCAAAGAAGAAACCAAAAAGAAATTTAAAAAATACCTTGAGAGAAATGAAAAGGCAACATAACCAAAATTTATGGGATACCGCAAAAAATAATTGTGAAAGGGAAGTTCCTAGCAATAAATGCTTACATCAAGAAACAAGAAAAATCTTAAACAACTTAACTTTAACTTCTAAAGAAACTAGAAACACAGAAGAGATGGAGTCTAAAGTTAGTAGAAAAAAGGAAGTAACAAAGATCAGATTGGAAATAATTATAATAGGAAATGAAAAGACAACAGGCAAGATCAGTGAATCTCAGAACTGGTCATTTGTAAAGATAAACAAGCAGACCTTCAGCTAGAATCATCAAGAAAAGAAAAGAGAACTCAAATCAGAAATGAAAGAGGAAACACTGCAACAGATACCACAGAAGTACAAAGGATTGTGAGACTATTGGGTTCCCTGGCTCAGATGGTAAAGAATCTGCCTGTAATGCAAGAGACCTGGGTTTGATCCCTGGCTGGGGAAGATCCCGTGAAGAAGGAAGTGACAACCCTCTCCCAGTATTCTTGCTTGGAGAGTTCCATGGTCAGAGGAGCCTGGTGGGCTACAGTCCATGGGGTTGCAAATAGTTAGACACAATTAAGCAACTAACAGTTTCACTTTCACTTTCATGGCAAATTGTTTGTCCACAATTTGACCATCTATAAGAAGTGAATAAATTCCTAGAAACACACAACCTGTCAAGACTGAATCATGAAGTAAAAATCTGAAAGTTCAGTTACTAGTAAGGAGACTGAATTTAAATAAAAAACCTCCTAACAAACGAAAGTCCAGAACCAGATTTCTTTACTGGTAAACTCTACCAAACTTTCAAAGAAGAAATGATCCAGTCCTTCTCAGAGTCTTCCAAAAAATAGAGGAGGAGGAAATTCTTCCAAGCTCATTTTATGAAGCCAGCATTACTCTGATACCAAACCAGACAACAGTGCCGCAAGAAATGAAAATTACAGGCCATTATCCCTAATGAACATAGATGCAGAAATCCTCAACAAAATATGAGTTAACTAAATTTAACAATACATTAAAAAAATCATTCACCATGATCAAGTGTGGCATTTATTCCAGGGATGCAAAGATGGTTCAGATTTCTCAAATCAATCAACATGATATGCCACATTAATAAAACGAAGGGTAAAAATCATATGACCCTCTCAGTAGATCCAGAAAAAGCATTTTACACAATGATATGATAAAAACTCACAACAGAGTGGATATATAGGGAAAGTTTCTCTACATAATAAACACCATATATGACAAGTCAACAGCTAATATACTCAGTGGTGAAAACTGAAAGCTTTTCTTTTTTTACGATCAGGAACAATTCAAGGATGTCCCCTCTCACCACTTTTATTCAACATAGTGTTGGAAGTACTAGCCACAGAGGTCAGAGAAATAAAAGGAATAAAATAAAATAAAAAGAATAAAATAAAATAAAAAGAAATAAAAGGAATCCAAATTGAAAAGGAAACAAAACTTAATATTTGTAGGTGACATTCTTTACAAGCTTTAAGAAAGTAGATAAATGTTAAGTACTATTATTTTGAGTTGTCAGCCATTGTCTAGAAATTCTATATAGTTAAGCTAAAGTGACATATGAGAAATATCATAAGAGTTTGAGGATTCTCAGCTATACACTTAGCCACACCCCCTTATTTCACTAAATAAATCTTGGACAATTAGTAAAAATTAAGATTTGATTTTCTTTTCCATTTTTAGTGTTAAATGTTTACAAAAGACAGTGAAGGATTCTTATCATATAATGTGTAGACCATGTGCCTGTGAACTTGAAGTCTGTGCCAAGTGTGGAAAGACTGAAGACATTGTTATTCCGTGAGTATTTCTTTTTATGTTTGGGATTTACTCTTTTAGTAAATGGTATGTGAATTTTCTTTTAAGGAAACATTGAATAGCTCTGAGAATCTTAAGATACAGTATATCGCAGTAATGTAGACTTTTTCTACCCAATAGGAAAAATAATCTTAATTATTCAGTGTTTCTATCATTATAATAAAAGCAAAACATCATTTTTAGGAAATTAAAATATTTGTGAGAGCCACATTTATTATACATTACAAAAGAATTATTCATTGTATAACTCCTTTTCTTTAATGGACAGCATGAATTAATTTGTTTGATCATGCTTTATTGACAGCAGTATTATAATTGGTTGGCTCTTCAATTAAGTTAATCTTCAAGGATCTTTTCCTCTTTATTCATTAAGCTCTTATTAATCAAGAAGTGTAGTGTAAAAGTCTTTTCAGTCTACCCAAACAATGCAGTCTTGAGAAATAAGAGTTTTTTTCTTCCATCTTTAGGTTTAATAAAGAACCAGAGAAGACAGAAAATGTTGAAAATGATTTACGTTCCAGCTATAGAGGAAGCTCCAGAAGGAATGAAGAAAATGATGATGATTTAGATTTTGATATTGACTTAGATGACACAGAAGAAGAAGGCAATTAATATAACTATATTAAAAGTCAGTTTTAAAACATGAAATTCTGACCATCCTTTAAAAAAAATCTGTTCCCGCTCTTTATTTTTGGCTGTGCTGGGTCTTTGCTGTTGCACGGACTTTGCTCTGGTTGCGACGAGCGGGGTCTTTTCTCTAGTGGCAGTGCTCAGGCTTCTCGTTGCAGTAGCGTCTCCTGTGGAGCATGAGCTTCAGTAGTTGACGCGTGTGGGCTCTAGAGCACAGGCTCAGTAGTTGTGGCTCATGGACTTGGTTGCTCCCCAGCATGTGATCTTCCCTGTCCAGGGATCACGCTCTGTCTCCTTCATTGGAAAGCAGATTCTTTACCACTGAGCCACTAGGGAAGCCCTCGGAACATCTTTGAGAGACATGGTAGTGCTTAGTCACTCAGTCACGTCCGGCTCTTTGCGACCCCAAAGGACTGTAGCCCGCCGGGTTCCTCTGTCCTTCGATTCTCCAAGCAAGAATACTGGAGTGGATTGCCATTGCTCCACGGGAAGCTTCCTGACCCAGGGAGCAAAAATTGGTCTCCTGTATTGCAGGCATATTCTTTACCATCTGAGACTTTGAGGATTTAAAAAAATGTGGAATCCTAGTAAGAATGTTGGAAAAACCTATAGAAAACACATGGGCAGTATGAATTGTGTGTGATATTTGAATAATGATAAAACTTTTATCCAGAGGTTTCTTATAATATATTTTAAAGTAGCATATGCTAGTGTATCTGCCAAAATGAGTATTGGAATATCATATTGCAGTTTGTGAAAATTATTTAGAAGAATACACTATCTAGTATCAAACTAAACAAGATTCAGAATTGATGGTTGTATAAGAACTATCTTATGGAAAAATAAAATGACATTCTTATGTTGCTAGCCTCAAAAACTGGTCTTAAGGAGATATCTTTTGATAGACTGATCTCAAGTAAATATCCCAAATTTTAAAAAGCCCTCTTCCTTATGCTTGCTTATTTTAAAGCAAAAAGTTTATTATTTTTAATAATAATGTTTAACAATCAACTCAGTCACTCAGTCATGTCCGACTCTTTGCAGCAAACTCTTTGCAGTTGTGTCCAACCCATGCACTGCAGCAAACCAGGCTTCCCTGTCCATCACCAAGTCCCAGAGCTTGCTCAAACTCAGATCCTTGAGTCGTTGATGCCATCCAACCATCTCATCCTCAGTTGTCCCCTTCTCCTCCTGCCCTCAATCTTTCCCAGCATCAGGGTCTTTTCCAGTAAGTCAGTTCTCGTATCAGGTGGCCAGAGTATTGGAGCCTCAGCTTCAGCATCAGTCCTTCCAATGAATATTCAGGATTGATTTCCTTCAAGATGGACTGGTTTGATCTCCTTGCGGTCCCAAAGGGACTCCCCAAAGTTCTACCAACACCACAGTTCAAAAGCATCAGTTTTTTGGCACTCAGCTTTCTTCACAGTCCAACTCTCACATCCATACATGACTACTGGAAAAACCATAGCTTTCACTTGATGGGCCTTTGTCAGCAAAGTAATGTCTCTGCTTTTTAATATACTGTCTAGGTTGGTCATAGCTTTTCTTCCAAGGAGCAAGCGTATTTTACTTTCATGGCTGCAGTCACCATCTGCAGTGATTTTGGAGCCCAAGAAAATAAAGTCTGTCACTGTTTAACAAATACATAGCAATTTTTCTTTGAAAGTTTTTATATATTTTATTACATTATTTTTACATTTTTTTCTCATGAAATTTACAGAAAAAATGCATTAAATATATATAGTTTAATAAATAATTATAAAGAAAAATCATCTTTCTATTTTGAAAATGCACAAACCTAAAGAGTAGCAGTGTAGTGCAATGAACCTTCGTATACTCTTCGCTTAGATTCACAGTTAATATTTTGCCACACTTTCTTTATATTTGTATAGATATATGTAGATATATTTTTTATTTGCTGACTCAGTTGAAAATAAGTGTCAGACACTGGTTTTGAAGTTTATGTGAACGAACTTATACTATGCCTGTTAGTTTGTATCTCTTCTTATTTCATTATTATGAAATTTGTGAGATTGATCCATGTTGTTGCAAGAGCTCTAATTTGTTAGTTTTACATTAGTGTTTTTTCTATTGTTTTTACATACCACAATTTATCCCCTCTAATAATGAGGGACATTTGAGTTATTTAAAAATTTTCCTGTTACAAACAATACTAAGTGTTTCTTGGTATAAATGTCTTATTTCTTGGTACATTTTTAAAGTATGTAATAGAAGATTGAAATGTTTCTTGGTATACTTGTTTCTCACTACTGTCAACTCAAAAAATATAGTCACAACCTGAAAGTAGAGAGTTATTTTATTTGGTGATAATGTTTAGGACGCCAAGCCTGGGAGACAGCATCTCAGTAGCTCTGAGAAAACTGGTCCAAGGAGGCAGGAGGGAAGTCAGGCTATATACAAGTTTGCAAGAAAGATAGCAGGTAGTCTTGAACATCGAAGATCAGGTATCACGTTAAGGAATTTAGATTCTCTGGAAAGGTGCTAGCCTCGGGGGTCACTGAATTCATTCCTTTCATATGCACCTCAGATACCTGGGCCAATCCTGTCCCCTAGTTCGTCTTGCTTCTTGCATTCCCCCAGCTCCTCAGCAGTCACCCTGGGGGTGGCATCATCCTCCCGATCACAGCTTGGGGCGCTCGCATTCACTTTTGGAGGCCCGAAACCACTGGCGGCTGTGGCATTTCTTATTGATTAATATGACGGGAAATATTTTCATTTCACACTCTGTTTTCTGTTAGGTATATCTAGCAGTGGTAGAGGACATCAGGTTTATGCATCTTCACTATGACATGTGCTATGCAATGCTATCTTTCCAGAAGGATTGTTACCTCCCTACCCTCTATCAGTGTATTGGAGTTCCTATGCAACCTTTCCAACACTTGGGATCTTACTGTTAACATTTCTCTCAGTTTAATGTGTGTGCAACGTATGCCTTCGTCTTATTAATTTGTATTTCTCTAATTACTAACAAGGTTGAGCCCCCTTTAATGTTTATTGACTATTGACTTTTGGATCATAGATGATATTAAGGAATCGTTTAATTAATGGTAAAGCATGATAATGTTATTTGAGAAATACATATTGAAATATTAAAGGGTATATGGCCAATTTAAAATATTTTAGCATAAAAAAGTAGATACAGAGAACATTTCAGTGGTATCAAAACTGTGTTACTTAGGAATAAATTTTAAAAACATTCAAGGACTCTGTTGACAAAAATTAAAATCTTATCAAAACATTAAAATTAAATGGAGGTATAAATGGAAAAAGAAAAATGAAGAGAGATCTCATGTTTGTGATATAGAAGCCTTTAAGTTTATAGTCTACAGAAATTTTTTCTACCATAAATTTGTGTGGCTTACCTTTTGTTTTGTAAATTTGTTTTCTGAACTGTGTAACTTTTGTGGTTAAAGAGCCAACTTAATTATTATTAGACCTAGCATAAATTCTTTCCCATCTGAGTAAGTTATAATTCCTCAGATTACCTTTCTGAGAGAGAAGTTTAACAAAGAGCATCACCTAGTGACATATACTAATATCTGCATTTCATTCTTTAATGCTAGGAAAAGTTTTATTTTTTTCAACAGACAGAAATTGTACATTTAGGTCATTTACATATCTTTAGGTATTCTTTCTAATCTAAAAATTATTTTTATTGGAACTCAGTATGGATCTAAATCCTGGCTCTGCCACTTACTCTAGCTGTATGACTTGATACCAGGTGATCTTTCTGTGCCAACTGGAAGAACACTAAACAACTGATATTATTATTGCTACTGTGATTTATATATATATATATGTATTAGTAATTAGTAATTGGAAATGAAATAATTAGTAATGAAGATGTCAATTTGGTTGTGTGCCTACATGCTTCAAAAGAGTGATATATGTATTCCATATATATATGTATATAAATATCGAATGCAGAATGTTAGAAGGTGAAAAGTTCAATGGAAGAAAGGCATGGTAGGGTGATTGGAAGTCTAAGGGCACAGATAGGGTGGGAGTGAGGGTGCACAAGTGGATGGAAGTGTTGATGTTTTAAATACGGTGCCTAGAGAAACATGTTGAGGAAGAATGTTCCAGGCAGAAGAAACAGCCACTGCAGAGCCTCTAAAGCAAGGCTCTGCCAGGTGTGTTTAAGGAACAGCAAGGAAAGAGTTATTAAGTTGGAGAGTTGAAAGAGAGAAGATCAGGAAGGAAATGGGAGGCCATATTATGTGCAACCTGCTTTTCTTTGTTTTTCAGTCGTTTGACTGATTTCTAAGGTATGGAGTTTTTTTAGTTTTATTGAAGTATAGATAATTTACACTGTTGGGTTAATTTCTACTGGCCAGTAAAGTGACTGTCATATGTATATTCTTTTTCATATNGGCTGTCACTGTCTTGGAACAGTGATTCTAGTCTTGGAAATGGTTGAGAATCATTGCTAAAAGTACCAGCCTTCACTGCTATAAATTCTATAAAATTCTGTAAAAGCTTTTCCCACAACAGATTGATAATTCCATCTCTATACTTTTTAAATGCTTTATTGAGGTATAATTTATATGTTAATAAAATTTACTTAAGTGTATAATTTGATGATTTGGTAAATTTACAGTGTTGCACAATTATCATCACAGTCTAGTTTTAGTCAGTTCGCATCACTTCAAAAGGATCCGTCATGCTCAGTTTTACTCGCTCCCCATTCCTATGCCCAGCCCCAGGCAGCTAATCTTTGTATCTATAAAATTGCCTTTTATGAACCTTTCAGAGAGATGAAATTATAAAATATGTAGTCATTAAGTCTGGGTATTTTCATCTAACATAACATTTTTGAGATAGATCCATGTTCTAACATGTGTCAGTGCTTCATTCTTTTCTGCTGGATAATATCCCGTCATATGGGCATACTGATTCTGTTTACCTGTTCCAATTTTTACTTTTCCACTTGATGGCTATTATGAGTAATGCTATTGTGAACATTTGCCTTGTGTTTATGTGGACATTCTTGAATGTTCTCACCTAGGAGTGAGATTGACAGATCCTATGATAAATTCATATTTAATTTTTAAGGAGCTACCAAACTCTTTTGCAGAGTGGCTTCACCATTTATAACCATCAGTGCCATCAGTGTCGAGGGGTCCACATGTTCCACGTATAGGAGTTCCGGATCCTCACCAACACTGTTGGTCCATGTCGATTTGTCACTGTTCTAGGGGGTGTGAAGTTTATCGTGGTTTTAATTTGCATATTCCTAATGACTAACATCGACTCTGCATCTTTTCATATGCTTGTTAGCCAGTGGTATATCTTCTTTGCCTATTTTAAAAATTGGGTTGTTTTATTACTATTGTAAGATTTCTTTATATATAGTCTATATACAAATCCTTTATCATATATAATGTAGAAATACTTTTCTACTAGTCTGTGGCAGATATATAAATATAATTCAGTTTTAAAATATGGTTATTCACATTAAGGAATTATCAATGTAGAGACATAATAATCCCTCTGGTTCCCATGGAAGCTTGCAGTTCTGAAGCCTAACAAACTGTCTATTGCTCCTCCCAGCTACAGGCTACATCATTTATGAAAATTTTAGAACAACCTTCATGCATGCAATTTTGTTTGAGTAGATTTTTAGAACTGGAAGACATACAGAGAGCATGTATTAGTTTAGCACATTGCCAAAGGAGGTAATTTAGTATGAAATTTCATGTTAGGAGTTTTTGTGGTGATTATACTGTGGGCATGTCCAGTACGACTCAGCAGTGTCTGTTGAGAATGTGAAGAAATGGCTTTCACTATCTTTAAGTCAAAGTGGGGTTTCACTGTTTGGTTATGTGTATAAATGTGTGTGTCTGTAAATAAACATGTTTGGAGGAGGTGGTTCAACCAGGCACTTCATGAAGGGTACAAAAGAATAACTGGATCTACCTTCAATAATGAAAACTGTGTATACAGCAAATCATAAAAGCCAAATGTAGATTCTCATAACAGCCTCTGGTTCTTCCTAAGAAAATGGTGTATAACCGTTGTAGTAGCTGAAATCATTTTGGTCCATCTTGAGACTTTTTTATTTGGTGGTTTTATTTTCAAGGTGACTCTTGTCTATCACTGGATTGGATGGCCGCTTTTTGCCGTGCATCAGAGAACTGTTAAGTCTTTGCCTATGTTCTTATTCTAAATGAGTCTGCATCAGTTGTTTTCTATAGAAAACATTAAAAAAATGTCATATATAAAAATGCCCTACAGCTGCAGTCTCTGCCTGATGAAGTTTTTTTCTCTTCTCTTTTAGAACGAGTTTGTTCCTATTTGAATCCTGAGCTGAAAATATTTTCTCCACTGCTCAAGTGTGGACACTAAGATCACTGTATCATGCCAGTAACCATACCCTCCATCAAAAAAAAAAAATAGATATGATACTGGGTAGTGGTCCCCAGACCTGGGTGTACATTAGAATCACCTGTGATGTGTATTAAAGTACCGATCCTCCAGTCCATTAGGCAAAGTTCTACAGAGTTGATTCCCGCTAATTTGGGGAGCCAGTAGGGAAGGCAGAAATGGCTCTGCAGTCCATTCAAGCTGTCGGTTGTCGTTCCAGTATGATTAGCATAGCTGGGAGGATGGACTCGCCCTGCTGGACAGCCTGGTACTACAAATCCTCAGGCACAGAGCTGTTTAAACCTCAGATGTGGGGACAAGCTGGCCATACTTGAAAAAACTCTGTTGTAAGGGGCAAGTGTGGGTGACATTTAGGACCCATGGGGAAATATCAGGACAGATTAAATCGTGGGCTGTGTGAAAGATGTGGGAGAAAGAAACTATTGGCAGGAGTCCCTGAGTCCTGACGGGAAGGCTTGTGGCCACGTAGCCCATTTGGGAGCAGCAGCTCAGCCTTTGGGAGGTAGCTGAAGGAGGGAAGAAGTGGGAGGGATACTGAAAGGCAAATGCAGCCTTTCCTGGGCAGGGGTCAGTGTTCAAGCTGTTAAAGGCAACCCCATAATCTCCTGTCATAACCCCCTATCTCTTCTACCCTCCTCAAGTTCTGGGTCTAGAGGATATGATCTACTCACCTGCTCAGCATTCTTCGGTCNGAAGAAGTGGGAGGGATACTGAAAGGCAAATGCAGCCTTTCCTGGGCAGGGGTCAGTGTTCAAGCTGTTAAAGGCAACCTCATAATCTCCTGTCATAACCCCCTATCTCTTCTACCCTCCTCAAGTTCTGGGTCTAGAGGATATGATCTACTCACCTGCTCAGCATTCTTCGGTCTTGCAAGTAGGCTTGTGAAAAAAGGTTACCCTCACCCAGCCCTTCAATGTCTCCTTATTTTGTTTTTTGGTGGGTGGAAGTCTCTCTTTTCATGTAGCTTCAGATGACATAGCATTCTGAGATATCCAATTTTGGTTCTATCAGATGAAAGGAAAAGTGATGGTGAGGCTCCATTCTAATTATAACTTTGTCACTAACTGTCTCCATGACTCCAGTAAATTACTTCAGCTGCCTGGCCTGTAATTTCTCCTTATGTAAAATAACAGAGTTGATCCAGATCAGTAGTACTCATCATGTAGTCCCAGGACAAGCAGCATCAGCATCACCTGGGAACTTGTTAGAAGTGCAAATTCTTGGGCATCACCTCAGACGCATCGAAATACACTTGGGATGGGGTCCAGCAATCTGTGTTTTAGCAAGCCCTCCAGGGGATTCTGATGTTCGGCAAAACTTTGAGAACCAGTGATCTAGATCAGTAGTTCTTAGTCATGGCTGTGCATTAAAATCACCTAGGCAGCTTTTATAACCTACCAGTCCTGAACTTTACCCACCAAAGAATCTGATTTAAATGATTTCTGGTGGGACCCAGACATTGTGATGTGGTTCTAATGGACATCTAGGTGCTGTCTGTTACCACTGAAAGTTACCATTTCCAAATGTAAATGTGGGCATCCAGACCCACAGCCTTCTTAGGCCACTAAGGTGTTGCTATAATAGAAAGGCATTTTCAAAACTCTGCTGCTGGATAGGCACAGAGGAGGAAAATGTATTTCTTAACTTCTGGTAACAGGCTATTCTGTGATGTAGTGGTCAAGAATCTGCCTGCCAGTGCAAGAGACGCAGGAGTTTGATCCTGAGGTCAGGAAGATACCCTGGTGTAGGAAATGGCAATCCACTCCTGTAGTCTTCCCTGGAAAATCCCATGGGCAGAGGAGCCTGGCAGGCTGCAGTCTATGGGGCTGCAAAGAGTCAGGCGCTACTGAGCGTACACACACACACTTTATTAAATATTCATCTGCAATTTGTTCAATTTTATTCAAAGGAAAGCCCATCAATGATAGAATAAATTGTAGTATATGCTTACAATAGAATAGTCCTCAGCAATAAAAATGAATAAACTACTAATATACACAAACATAGTGCTGAATCTCACAATTTGATGATGAGAAAAAGTCCCCTCTCTTTCCCCAACCTGGACACAAAACGCTCCATGGTGCCATTTAAATAAAAATCAAAAACAGGCAAAATTAATCTATATTGGTAGAGGTCAGAATAGTGGTTACCGTTAGGGGTACGGTGGTAAATAACTAAAAGTAAGCACAACGGGAACTTCTAGAGTGCTGGTAGTACTCTACTTGATCTAATGATAGTTATATACATATTATACATACATGTATTGAACTGTACTCTTTAATTTGTGCATTTCACTGTATGTTTTTCCTCAATAATAAAGACTTAAAAGTTGAAATGTGATCCTCAAGAGGAGTAACTGGTATACCAATCCATGATCACTCAATAAATTATTTTATTTGTGCTATCTGTGTTCACCAGACATGAACACAGCACTTTGATTTCCTGTTGATATTAAGCTTCAGAGTACAGTATATCAGTCTCTGTGACTCCAGGTTAAGGTCCTGGCATGATCTCTGTGTATCTAAAGCCCTTGTTTATTGTTAATATTTGTATGTGACCAGGGTGCACATTCTGCAGCAATACCCTTGGGTAATTGATTCTCTTAGGGAGGACAACCCTCTGCTATCTCCTCCTTATTCTTCAAATCTTGTAATGAATCTAAGAAATGAAACTGCCTGTTCTTTATTATCTGCATAAAGAGACCTCAGCACCTTTCCTCTGAGTGTGAGGAGGTCAAATGCATTCTAACACATCGAGGTGAGATAAGAAGAATCAATCTGTAGCAGAGACAAACAAATCTTTGCAAATTGTACTAAGCCATTCAGTGTGAAAATAAGGCATATTAGAAGGGCATTTAAGGGAAGAAAGATGTGTTGGGGAAATGAAAACCAGAGTCATTTAGCAGAATGCACAAAAACCCATTGGAAAGGGAGCCTTATCATAATAGATGGGAAATTACCATCCATTACTGAGCTATCACTTTAAAGCCACACACTGAGTGANTTCAGTGTGAAAATAAGGCATATTAGAAGGGCATTTAAGGGAAGAAAGATGTGTTGGGGAAATGAAAACCAGAGTCATTTAGCAGAATGCACAAAAACCCATTGGAAAGGGAGCCTTATCATAATAGATGGGAAATTACCATCCATTACTGAGCTATCACTTTAAAGCCACACACTGAGTGATCTGATTTCATCTTAAGCCCTGCTAATCAAAAGCAGAGGCTGGACTGGCTGACGCCTACCTATGAAATCACTCAAGGAGACCTGAAATCACTCAAGGAGAGCTGAAATCTTTGTTCCTCTGGGACTACATTAAATACTGTCAGTGTTTTCCCTGATTCAGTCATTTTGAAATGCTGTGCTCTATTTCATTATGCTCCAATCACTTTGATGAATTGGGCAGAATACATAGGGCAGATTTTTTCTTCAGATAATTTGTTTTTATCATGCTTTATAACTGGATCTGTGGACCTGTTGTGGCACAGCTCTGAACATCGAAGTACTGTCACTCATTCACTCATGCTAAACTGTCCCAGGTGCTATGGGAGAATCCGTGAAAGGGTAAGAGTTTCTGCCCCAGGTAGTTTAGCATATTCAAAAGCAGAGACATTACTTTGTCAACAAAGGTCTGTCTAGTCAAAGCTAT
>SJYA01001191.1:482380-503241 GCA_006410615.1 Neotragus moschatus
TGCACTTTTTTTTTAAAAAAAATCCTGGCTTCATGAAATTGATGTCACAAACTTGACATCAGAAATGTGACGTTAGTCCATTAATCACCTTGGGTGGACGAGACAGGCAACCACTGCAAGTATAAAGGACATACTAATCTAAGAGTGACTAAGGCTAAAAGTAATCCCCTTCAGAACTAGGTTAAGTAGTTTTATTTAGGGCTGAGGTAGTGAATCAGCCTGTGGAAGCTTGGGCTTCCAGGGTGAAGGACTTGCAAAGTGTTTTGGAGACGTGTGTATGTGTAGCTTGGCTGGAAGAGTGATTCATCTTTAAAAGACTCAGCATCTCTCTCTCTCATGCTCTGTCCTCTCCTTATTTTCTCCTGCTCTCACACTGTCTAAGACTCTCGTGCTCTTTATCTTAGACCTGCTTGGACTCCAGTTTCTTCCTGGCATGTCCTTTAAAGATCTAGAGCAAGGGTTTTGCCTGAGACTTAACGGGTCTGGGGAAGGAAGAGGACTGGTACGCCCAGGACCACCCCCAGGGGNCTAAGACTCTCGTGCTCTTTATCTTAGACCTGCTTGGACTCCAGTTTCTTCCTGGCATGTCCTTTAAAGATCTAGAGCAAGGGTTTTGCCTGAGACTTAACGGGTCTGGGGAAGGAAGAGGACTGGTACGCCCAGGACCACCCCCAGGGGAGCTGGGTCTGCATCCTTTCCAGCACTCTTCTATCCATTACTTTGAAAGTGAAAGTCGCTCAGTCATGTCTCATTCTTTGTGACTCCATGGACTGCATAGTCCAGGAAATTCTCCAGGCCAGAATACTAGAGTGGGTAGCCATTCCCTTCTCCAGGGGATCTTCCCAATCCAGGGATCGAACCCAGGTCTCCTGCATTGCAGGCATTTTCTTTACCAGCTGACCCACAAGTGAAGCCCATCTATTACTTTATCTTGTTCTTTATTTGGAACTCAGTGATATCCACAGAGAAACATTACCGTCTCTCTAGACGCTGCAGTCATCTCTTGTCATTCCTTAATTCCTCCTCCTCCTGCTTTAGTCTACGTTTTGAAGCCTACTAGGCTTTCGGAGAAGGCAATGGCACCGCACTCCAGTACTCTTGCCTGGAAAATCCCATGGACGGAGGAGCCTGGTAGGCTGCAGTCCATGGGGTCACTAAGTTGAACATGACTGAGTGACTTCGCTTTCACTTTTCGCTTTCATGCATTGGAGAAGGAAATGGCAACCCACTCCAGTGTTCTTGCCTGGAGAATCCCAGGGACGAGGGAGCCTGGTGGGCTGCCATCTATGGGGTCGCACAGAGTCGGACACGACTGAAGTGACTTAGCAATAGCAATAGGCTTTCAGAAATATTTGCATGCAAGAAAACAGGTAGTTTTACTGGTCCTCTATCTGTAAGGGGCACGCAACCACACACACAAACAAATGGATAAGATGGGAAATAAAAGTGGTGAAGTTTTTACTTTTTGTTCTCAAGAAGATCATGCTGCTGCTACTGCTGCTAAGTCACTTCAGTCGTGTCCGACTCTGTGCGACCCCATAGACGGCAGCCCACCAGGCTCCCCCATCCCTGGATTCTCCAGGCAAGAATACTGGAATAGGGTGCCATTTCCTTCTCCAGGGNCTCAAGAAGATCATGCTGCTGCTACTGCTGCTAAGTCACTTCAGTCGTGTCCGACTCTGTGCGACCCCATAGACGGCAGCCCACCAGGCTCCCCCATCCCTGGATTCTCCAGGCAAGAATACTGGAGTGGGTTGCCATTTCCTTCTCCAATGCATGAAAGCGAAAAGTGAAAGTGAAGTCGCTCAGTCGTGTCTGACTCTGTGCGACCCCATGGTCTGCAGCCCACCAGGCTCCTCCGTCCCTGGGACTTTCCAGCCAAGAGCACTAGAGTGGGGTGCCATTGCCTTCTCCAAGAAGATCATAGATGGCATTAAAGAGTAGATAGTTACTGATGAGCTTCAAGGAAGAAACTTTTATGCATATTTTTCTTCAAAAACAACCCACAGTTGTGACAAGCCATGACAACTGAAATACATACTATTAATTAGGTACAGGTTTCCAAGATAATGATCCAGAACGAGTACAGAGAGATGGAAGAATAAATCTGTATGTTTATTGAGGTTGTGTACGATCTGGAAAGCTATAGCAATGTGAAAAATGACAAATGATTCCAAGTACATTTGGATAAATACAGCTGGTTAAGAGCAAATGCCCAACTTCAGAAAGGAAGGTTGTGCTTCTATGGGTGGAGAGACGTTATAAGCCGTAACTCAGTTCACTTCTGACATTTATTATGTGCATACCAGGACAGAGCTCAGCTCTAGAAACTGGAGGGAACTACAAAATAAATGACACTGTTAAGGAAAAAAATAAAAATAAATGGACAGGGACGCCTGGCATGTTGCAGCCCATGGGGTAGCTGAGTCAGATTCAACTGAGTGAACTGAAGGAAATAAAGAATTCCTGCTGTTTTATATGTATTACATTTGCTCAGATTAAGGAATTCTTATTTTATAGTATGTTACTTTCTCACTGGTTTTGTTCCTGCTAAGGCTGTGGGGTGAAGCAGCTTACTGTCTCTACATGGCATGTGCCTCTGCCCTGAGAAAAGGGGCTGGAGAGACGCCAGATCTGTTGGAAAGCTGGAACTCTGAGGGCATGCAGAACTCAAAGCCACAAAATATAAGCCACATTATCTGGTTGGGTTTAGTTCTGGGTTTTTCTGGGGTTTTGGTTTGGTGTTTATTTTCTCACGGGCTTTTAGTATGGCCTCTTTTCAAAGGTCTGTCCTTGTTTCACCTGTGCTTCTGAAAACACAGAAAAGGGTCTTTGATCCTTGGGAGCAGTCGTGGAAAGCACACTTTCCAAAGTGTGGTCTCTGGGCCAGCAGCCTCAGCATCTACCTGGGAACTCAGTAGTAGTGCACCTTCAGAGGTGCCATCCAGACCTATTGGATCAGGAACTCTGGGGCTTTCTGATGGGCTGTGATGTGTGTCTTAAGCCTTCCAGTGGATTCTGAGGCTGGATCCCTGAGAACTGAAGGAGAACAGCGCCCTCTGGAGGTCATATGTTAGAGCAACTATGTGTGTGCTGTGCTGTGCTTAGTGGTGTCTTGACTGTGACCCGATGAACTATAAGGTGCCAGACTCCTCTCACCATAGGGATTCTCCAGGCAAGAATACTGGAGTGGGTTTCCATTTCCTCTTCCAGGGGATCTTCCTAACCCAGGGATCGAACCCAAGTCTCCCACATTGCAGGTGATTTCTTTACTATCTAGACCACCTGGGAAGCAATTATGGGAAAAACTGAATCCAGGGGAAAGTGTGGGGAAAGTCCAAGTTCTCAAGTCCAGCTGTCCCTCCCCACACAAAGAGATTTCTACCACAGTCAGCTTTGGAGGCTCTGAAAGAAAGCAAAAGTGAAGTCGCTCAGTCGTGTCCGACTCTTTGTGACCCCATGGATTGCAGCCTAAGAGGCTCCTCTGTCCATGGGATTTTCGAGGCAAGAGGACTGGAGTAGGGTGCCATTGGAGGCTCTGGGATGATATAACTGATGAGTACCACTGTTCTCTTTTATAATAGTCCAGGCTCTGAAGATGGGTGAGTTCTAAAATGAGGATTTACTGTTCTATTTACTTTTTCCAGTTCTGGTCTCCATTTCACTCCTCTATTCAAAAACCTTCTGTGCTTCTCCATTAATTAAGCACTGACCTCTGCCAGGTCTTCCGTGTTTCCTCAGCAGGTCTTGTGTCCTCCCTCATGTCTTTCCTACTGGAAAAAGTTTTCTTTCCTGTCTTCTGTGCTCCTGGAGTTCTGGCAATGTCAGCACAGTTTGTAACTGTCCCTGCTACAGGCTGAGCTTCTTGAGGCCAGGGATCACATTCAATTCCTGTTTATCCCCAGCATTTAGCCCAGTGCCTGGTTCACAATAGGTGACTGGAAAATGGTTTCAAAATGAATAAATGGAGTAATGTAACTCAAGGTCTAGTTATTTAGGTTGCTGTCCCTGAAGCTTCCTGTCTTCTCCCTGCAGTCCCTTTCTGTGTGAAATCCTTCCCAGCTGCATCTCTAGCTTTGCATAATTCCACTCATCCTTTAAGATTCACTCATAGTGACTGCTCGGGGAACATGAGAGAGTGAACTGTGGACCTTGGAATGTTCACTTGATCAGGCAGGGTCATTAGCTGGTAAGTTTACTAAGTCACCCTTAAGTCACTAAGTTCCCAAGGCAAGTGCATCCACAATAAAAATAGCACAAATTATAATGATAACATTAATCTATAACATTCTTGGGTTATATTAATTGACTTCTTACCTTGTGCCAAAACTTGCAGGAAGCCTTTTATATATGTTATTAAATTTTCAAATTAGCCTACAAAGTAAGTATTATTATCTGTAAAATAATAAATGAGGAAAAAGAGGCCCACAGGGACTAAATAATTTGCCCAAAGTCATATAGCTAGAAATGTCAAAGCCAACATTAAGACCTGCGTCTGGTCAACCCCAAAGTCATCAGTCTTTATCTGGAGCTAAATAGATCATTACAAAGTATATGGATGTTAGAGATGTTGGTGATATGGAATCATGAATACAAAAAGACCATTAAAAACCTGAACTCACGAACCAGTCATTGAATCAATTGATATTTATTGAGCACCAACTGTGGGATGGGCCTTGTTCTAGGAGCAAGAGGATACAGAGGGTGAATAAGTCAGCCAAGATCCCTGCTCTCAGGGAATTTACTTTCCAGTGGGAGGCCCTCTTGGAAGAGATGACATTCAATCAACCTCTGGATGAGTAGGAGTAGCCTATCTGGGAAGACTCTGCTCCAGCCAAAAAGAAGGAAATGCAAAAGCCCCAAGATTAAGGAAACTGGTGGAAGAACCAGCAACCACAAACAGCTGAGGGGAACTGATTGAACTTTCTGGGCACACGTACTGTAAGGGTAGGAACCAGACCCAGGTTGTGAGTAGCCCAGAAAGCAAAGTTAGTAAGCACAGGGAGCCAGTTACCCTACCTGGGAAGGAAGACTGAAGAAGGTCCTTTTGTAGCTCTGAATCTTTTCCGTCTTTCCATCCGTGCCACTCACACTATTTACAGTACCTGAAAATGAATCAGATTATATATGACTTTGAGGCAAGGGCAAGCATCATCATTAAATAGAATCAACACTAATTTTAAAAAGCCCAGTGAAGTACATGACATATTCTAGGAAGAATTTTCTTTTCAGAGGCATCATACNTTCCGTCTTTCCATCCGTGCCACTCACACTATTTACAGTACCTGAAAATGAATCAGATTATATATGACTTTGAGGCAAGGGCAAGCATCATCATTAAATAGAATCAACACTAATTTTAAAAAGCCCAGTGAAGTACATGACATATTCTAGGAAGAATTTTCTTTTCAGAGGCATCATACTGATGGGTTCTGCACATCAGACATCTCCCTGCTTTGCTGTCATTTAAGAAGAACTGAGCTGCATTTTCACTAATGTTCCAGTGGCAGGATCTGGTTCCCAAGGTCTGTAGGGGTACATTCAGAATCAGGAGTGAGGCCCAAATGAGAGCAAATCTTTTGATAAGGACACACAATTTAGAAGCAATAATAAAACAACTAAAATTCCATCTGCTTTTTATTATCACTGTGCCTTGACAGTTACATGCAAGGTCGGCGATGAAGGACGTCTTTTGGGGATGTACAGCTCCCCCTCCCCTCCACCACATGTTTCAGTTCCAAATCCAGTTCATGGTCCATTTTTGCTCCTTCTTTGGCCCCACACTTGATGACTTTCTTGTCCCTTGCCTCTTGTTATAGCTGCTGTGACGAGCTTCCTCTCTTTTTAAGGAGGGCTCACAGCACAGTCTGTGAGGAGGGCTCAGTGACAGTCTGACCCATTCAATACTTATTGTCTTTCATATCTCTCAAGAGGGAAGCATATGGTAACTTTGTTTTTTGGCCAAGAGAATTACATAGTTGTGTAGGTATATAAATTCTTCAGCTCTTACTTCTCTGAATATTTTTGCATATTCCTCATTAGTCTTAAATTTGTTTCTTATGATTGTTCTTCAGCTGTCAAGTCTTAACAAATATATTATTAAATGAAAGTGTGTATAGTATATGTTTGATGTTGAAGGGACTATTTATAATGACTATTGTATGCTTATGTTGGATTTTTACCATATCATTTATAACCATGAAATTTGTACAGAAACAACTATGAAATCTACAGTTTAGTGCCAAGATAATTCACATTTTAGACAATAAGACTAAGATATAATAGACCTATTGAAGTCTTAGTTAAATTGGTATCTGTATTTAATCTTGCTAAAAACTCACTGAAAATTTCTATTGCCTTTTATTTTAGGGCTTTCTAGTCTTATGAAAAGAACTGATACTGAGCTTTAAAATGGTCTATTTCACTGAATCTGTGCAGTCAACAGATAGTATTTACATGAGTTCAGTTCAGTTCAGTTGGTCAGTCATGTTCGACTCTGTGACCCTATGAACTGCAGCATGCCAGGCCTCCCTGTCCATCACCATTAACATGAGTAAATTGTATGAAAACCCCAAAATTTTATCAATATTTTCCACTAGCTTATGATTATGAGGGTCTTTTGGGGTAAAGAAATAATTTATGTCTACAAGACTCAGAATCTATGAGGTTATACTTTTCTGTAGATTATTAATTTAGTTAATACTGAGAGGTAAACCACCCCTCACCCAAGTGCAGCCTGGAAGTGAGCAGAGTTAATGGCCCCAGGATCAGTCCTCAGCTGATGATGGGGGATGGGAACCAGTGAATAAATGCTACAGCCTTCTACCCTTCAGGTGGAAAGTTCTACCTCTCAGGAGGTACCCAAAGAATCAAGATAGGACCATCCCCGACAGTGAACACTTACGTTGGCTTTTCTTTCTATCTTGATTTATTATTAATACGTTCCCCTGTCCTCTCCTCCTGGTTTTTAGGCTCATTTCACAAATAAATGACCTGCAGTCAAGTCCTAGTCTCAAGTTGTTCTTTAGGGAGAATCTGAGCTAAGATATTTGTACCAGAAATAGCCCTAGAAAACAGACTCTGGAAATGTCTTCCTGGTGATTGGCTAGTGGTAAGTGGGTGATGTTATCCTTTGCGTGCGGTAGCATCACGGTTGCTAAGGCTCTCAGTGTGGTGGTTGGGTAAGGTATAAGTGAACGGGGCGTCACTGAGTAGTTCAGAAGCTCAGCACCTGAGTGGTATGGGCAGTAGCTCTTATAAAGATGATGGAGTTGGCTGGATGTCTGCCTCAGAATCTTTGAAGGGAAAGAACAAATCCAGGTCAGCCAACTGTCAAGGGAAGCTGTAAGAGCCAGAAGTCTTGCTTGGCAGCATATAAAAAGAGTCTTGTCTCTTGCAGCTGTAGGGCAGCCTGCACTAAAAGTCAGGCCCAAGGTTTAAATCAGGTGGCAGGACTGCAAAGAACACTTGTGCACAGCCTCCACCACTTTTGTGTGCTAAAGTCTGGGCTCCAGGATAAAGAAATTTGCAAGAATGTGTCTAAGAACCTTAAACCCCTGCCTATCTTCCTCTGAACCCACTGGGCTGGGAGAAGCCACCGTCTTCTCTTGCCTGGAGACCATGCAGAGACTTCCCCTGAAGTGGCTGTGTTGCAGGATGATATTTGTTCTCAAGCTCTGACACTCACATCCCCATTCAGGCCAATAATTAGGGTTAGGTTTCAGCAGAACCCCAAAAGAGAAGGTTTAAAACTTATTGTGGTAGAAGTAGGTATTCACCCAAATACTTGTGGAGAGTGGCTAGTATGTTACTGCTTAGAACCAGAGGAGCATGTGTAGAAATGGATTTTAACAGTATCAGGATGGGTGACATGGTGGAGGAACAGAATATAAAGCTAGATGGGGGAGAATGAAATGACACTGGAGCACTCTCCATAACTTGGGATTAAATGTCCTGGCAAAGAAATGTGCAACTGGTCCCAATATGCTACTGAGATGGGAAGATTGAACATGACAGTGACCTTCAGCAAATAAGGGGGAGATGCTAGAACTGATGTGGGGGTATACGGAGGAAGGAACTGGGTCAGAGAGATGGGCTTGCAGGATGGACTGATTACATAAGACCAGAGAAGCCACCTGCTGATTAGATCCTCAAAGAGGGCCCAGGAAGTACTGCTTTTATAAAAGTGATAAAGAATGTGTTAGTAAGGGGCTGGATGAAGCACAGGCCTGGAATTCCACAATCTGGGGTCAAGATTGCCAGGAGAAATATCAATAACCTCAGATACACAGATGATACCACCCTTATGGCAGAAAGTGAAGAGGAACTAAAGAGCCTTTTGATGAAAGTGAAAGAGGAGAGTGAAAAAGCTGGCTTAAGACTCAACATTCAGAAAATGAAGATCATGGCATCTGGTCCNGATTAAGAATTGGTGAGTGAAAGACTAATGTCACTTCTTCACTATAAATAATCTCTCTCAGTTTTTGTATTTGAATGGTTCCCAGACCCAAAGCCCATTACTTCAGGGGGAGGGAAGTGGTACCTGGAGGTAGCTCTCCAGCAAGTATATACAATACACATTCCTTCAGTTGTTTCCCAAATATAAGTATATACTGAGAGAATTTGTATATGAGTCCTGTCCATGTAGATACAGGGACTGAGCTCAGAATTATAAAGGCTCCCAATTATATTCCTATTCAACTCAACTGCAGACTCCTGCAAAAACCAGATGGATTGTTGCGATAAATGTGGACTATATAGACTTAAACAAAGGTCCCTCCAATTATAGCTGCTGTACTGTGTATAGCATCTTTATTACAGATCTGACCCTCAGGTTATGGCTACTGGTCTGAGGAATGTGTTTTCTTTCAATTGTTTCAATCACCTTCCACGTTTTCCACATTTTCACAATGTGGAAAAAACAGTGATACACCTGCATTGACTTAGACCAAAGATATATTAACTCTCCTGATCTGTGACACAAAATAGTCTTCATAAACCTTAATCATCTTGATATTTTTAGCATAATGCACTGGTCCATTATATCATTAATATAATGTTAATTGGAGATGGTGAACAGCAAATAGCAAATATTATGGATGCTTTAGACATATGTGGTCCAAAGGATGAAAGATAAATTGAAAATGATTCGGGGGCCTGCTGTATTGGTGAAGTTATTAGGCGTGCAGTTGTCTGGGGGTATGTTGGGATATCCCTTTAAGAAGAAAAACCAAATTATAGCACATTATGCCCTCAATCACTAAGAAAGAGGCTCAGTGCTTGTGGGGCCTCTTTATATTTTGAACTTAGCCAGTTTTGAGTGGAGACCATAGCAAGAAAGGACTTTATCACAGGTTAGGGGTGCATTGCAGTTGTGCTAAATGATCCAGCAGACCAATGGTGTTAGATGTACCCATGGATACTATAAAGGATACTGTTTGGTCTCTGACAAGCTCTGATAGGAGAACCACAGGACAGACCTATAGGTTCTGGACATCATTATGCCTTCTGTGGCAGATAACCACTCACCATAGTAAAACAAGCTCCATGAGGGCTACTGTGATATTGGAGAGATGAGGAAACCTGACCACAGGATGCCAAGTGACTATAACAATGGGTTTGCTCACCATGGGCTGGGTGATGTCATTACCAATGAATCATAAGGTGCTGTCACAGTCCACTGCGTGATGAAAAGTTGCTCGTGAGGATCAGGCCCAAGCAGGTCTCGAGGGTGTGCCACCTTGGTGGCATAGAATCTTTTCTTCAGTTTATGCATATGGAGTCACGGCAGCTTCCAGATGATCCAGTGGTGGAAGTGGACATTTCTCAGGTCTAGTTCATACGTGAGTTGAATCAGTATATTGGGAGAAGAAGGAAGTAAACGGTTGTCACATTATAGTCATTCAATATTGATCTTCAAGGACAGAGTGAGGGGAATCCTCTTAGGGGTTGGGCTACTTGATTGATTTGTATGGGAAGAGAAATGGCCAGAGATATGGATATATATCTGCCTGCAATGCAGGAGACCCCGGTTCAATTCCTGGGTAGGGAAGTTTTCCTGGAGAAGGGATAGGCTACCTACTGCTGGATTCTTGGGTTTCTGTGGTGGCTCAGATGGTAAAGAATCCTCCTGCAGTGCAGGAGAGCTGGGTTCGATCCCTGGTTTGGGAACATCCCCTGGAGGAACATCCCCTGGAGGAGGGCATGGCAACCCACTCCAGTATTGCAGCCTGGAGAATCCCCATGGACAAAGGAGCTTGGAGGCTACTGCCCATGGGGTGTCAAAGAGTCAGACATGACTGAATGACTAAGCACAGCACATCATGGGTATATATAGGCTGCTCGGTAGGGAGGGAATAATTTGGTTAGTTGGTCATGAGCATGAAACTAGCAAGACTGAAAGATTGGAGATATGTAGGTGAACCTATAAGAGTGGACACAAGGGCATCTGTTCCAGGGGAGATGCTCAATAACCAGGTGGACAGCATAAGTTACTCAGTGAATATCAGCCCATCTCCCTGGCCACCTAATGCTTGAACAGTAGGTCCATATATGGAGTGGCTGTACTAATATATGGAGCCTCTGTATTTTTCCAACAGAATGAACTGCCTCTCACCAAGGCTGACCTACTGGTTACTGACTCACTGCCAATGCTGAATTTCTCGTGTGTTAATACTAAGGAATGACATTGAACCCTCAGTGGGGTATGATACCTGAAGGATATCAACCAGCTTCTCAGGGGCAGGTTAATGACACTGGAGTTCTTCCGCCTTGGAGGTGGCAACTCAGACCATATTATTTCAATCCATATCTGGGACTTCATTCTGCTTAAGGAGAGATACAATTGTTTTATTAAAAGCATAAAGAGAACCATAAATATCTTTGAGGTATTTCTGGTTTAAGCATAGTCACTGACAAACCATTTGGCCTAATTTCCTTGGATTCCCCCTTTAGTGGACATGAGGTGGGACAGTGAATGAGCTGTTACCATTCTCCAGGGGAAAGCCTTTAAAAAAGGATTTTGAATGGCTTCTTCATAAATAAAAATCCCAATCCCAACTTCTCCCTTAGGTTCTCCTGCATGTCTAAACTTCCTCTAAATTTCTAGCACTCCTTACATGGGTATAATAAGTTTGTCTAGTTTTAAGAAAGGATTCTAGCATTAATTAAAGCAACCAATGACTGGGCACTTCCTGCCTGCTAGCCACTAGACTGGGTGTTTTGCATGAAGTATTTTACTGTCTTTCAGAACAATTGTACAGGGCAGATATTATAATCATGACATTGTTTATGAAGGCACCATGGATTAGAGAAGTCAAATCTCTTGCCTATAGCTATGCAAGTTGGTCTGTTGTGAAGCTAGGATAGAACCTGGTTGTGGTCCTCAATGATACATATCGGATTCTCACTTGAGTTTTGAATTTCAGAGTTATATAATCCAGTGGGTCAGCTGAATTCACTACCTCCCAAGAATTACTCTCCATCTGTTTTTTCTCCCTATGTTTTATATACCCTTTCCCCTTCTGTCAGGTTTCAAACCACTTCCACAGGCACAGTTACAGATTGTAGTTAGTTAATATGCCATAAAGACCAGTTGGCATACATTTTGATAACTCCGTGATTTTGCCTTGCATCACTTGGTGCAGGATACTGGGACCCGAAAAGATAATAAATAGAGCAACCTGGCTTAATGGATACAGGAAAGACACTTCAGGTAGTCCACAAGGAGTGACTTCAGAGTGCAGTTACCACTATTAGCCACCAGATGGCAGAGATACTCAGGGAAGCGCGGCTTGGAGGCTACAGGTGAGCTGGCGGCCTGGCTGACTTGGGGCTTCCCACAGGCCTGAGCGTTGAAAGCGGAGGGTTTGTTAACACCCTTCTAAGCAGAGACGGCCGGTTGTTTAGGCAAATATAATTAAGAAAGGTTTAAAATAGAATTCACTGGTGAGTTTCAAAGAGGCTCACTTTGGTTCTGATGGAAAATTAATGCCAGAAAAATGAAATCTTAGAAGAGTATGTGCATGCATGCGTGTGTAAGTGTGTGTGTGTGTGTGTGTGTGTGTGTGTGTGAGAGAGAGAGAGATTCAGAGGTGTGGCTCCCTGGAAAGCATATTTTCCAAGAAACAGCATCAAAACACAAGATCAACAGTTGAACTAGAGAACAGGCTGAATTCAATTATCAGGCAGGATTCAGTCCAAATGACTAGTATTTTAGTATGGATTATGTAATGTGGACTCTGCTGCAGTGAGGTTGTAGAAGGGGGTTTTTTGTTTTTTTTTTTTTTAATGCGATGGGCCTCTTTGACAGTCTGGTGAAATGTATAAATCCTGTGGTCAATAATATTTAGCAAAAATGGCCTCAACCCTATTTCAGATCTCTTTTTCCAGAAGCATAGTTCTTCCCCATCAGATGGCAGAGCCTATGTGCTCCTCCCATAAACCTGGGTGCTCCTCCCATAAACCTGGGTGGATCTTCATGACTGCCTCAACTAATAGAGGACAGTAGAAGTGACTCTTGTGGCTTTTGAAGTTAAGTAATAAAAGGTGTTACAACTTTCTGCTGGCTACCTCTGTCTTGGGTTTCCAAGCTGCCATGTGAGGAGTCAGGCGAACTTGAAGCTGCCATGTGGAGAGAGACCACGTGGAAAGACACATTGTTTTGTCTTGGGAATGGTAGATTATGCTACGAGACTGATATTCTCTTTGTCAGTATGTTATTTAACACAGGTTTGTTGCAGGAATTTCACAAGCCGCTAGCATATAGGGTAATGTCTCTTAATGAGCCCATAAAGAAATAACATACTCCAAGCCAATGACAGATTAATCACACTATTGTTCTGGACAAGGGGAGAAGGTACACGTAAAGTCCAAATTAAGTTGAGATGTACCTTCATACAAATTTGGTTTCGTGGGAGAGATAGCGTAACCAGTGGGAGCTGACTTTCAGATTCCAGCCAGGCTAGGCTGTTCCCAGGGTAATCCCTCCAGGGACCACTGCCTGCCTTGTGCTTCTGTGAACAAGTGCTCAAGATGGGAAAAGATGTCCCTTCTTTTCCTAAGGCTGCTGTACGGTTTAGCAGCACTGGTGACCCACAGCACCCTGGCCATGGCAGGAGCAAGGAGCTAGGTCATCGACTAAAAGTTGGTGGCTTTTTGCCAGGTTGAAACTCTAGGGTATTCCTCACAAACTCTCGGTGTTCGCAGTCTAAATGCTTCCTTGCCACAGTCCCCCTGCTTCTCCATGTGCTCTGATTGATAACCCCCCAACAAGACCCATCAGCAGCTGTGCTTATCAAAGACAACTGAAGTGATGGCGACATCCTGACACAACTTCTAAAAACACCTCTTTTCGGTCTTTGTCATAAACAAGTGGATTTGAAATCGTATCTAACCAATACACAGCACTGGTAGAGAGAGAGATGCTGAGTGAGCCCATCTGTTCTTGCCCCTGGTGGTTCAGGTCTTCCCAGACTGGGAGCTAGACTTGTAGACACATGATTCCAGCCCCAGCCACTTTGTTGTTTTTCAGGCACCAAGTTGTGCCTAACTCTGTGACCCCGTGGACTGCAGCGCACCAGGCCTCTCTGTCCCTCACCATCTCCTGGAGTTTCCTGACTGTGGTTCTATGAGAACCCCTAAGGGAGACTGGCCTAGTGGAGGTCAGTCAGCCCCAGAACCGTGAGAGATAACAATAAAATGATTGTTGTTTTAAGCCACAGTTTGGTGGTGATTTGTTCCATAGCAATAGGTAACACAAACAGACCCCATTTCAGAATAAGGTTTCCAGAGGTTAAAATATTGGGTTGGCGAAAAAGTTCATTTGTATTTTTTCTGGAAAAAATACAAATGGAAAAACCAGAACAAACTTTGGCCAACCCAGTAGCATATATAAAATTATAGGGGCATATTGAAAGATTAAAAACTCAATATATGATAATACAATCAATGTATTTTATCAATGTATTAAATGAGATTTATGTTGCATATTAATGACTGCTATAATTTCAACGTGTTGATAAATGTTTGGACTTGAGAAAATTTGGACCAGAGAAAATTTTCTGTGATATAAATGATATAAAGATATTGGCTACTTTTTTTTATAAAGTCACAGGTACTTCTAATACTGTTGCCAGATGCAGCTTTTATTTATTATGGAAGGAAAAGCTAAATTTCAGTTACAGATGAGTGAAAAGAAAGGAATGAAGGTTTTTATTTATTTATTTCCCGTCCAAGTAATTTATTCCTCTTTCTCTCCCGCATCCAACTGAGAACCATAGGAAGCGGATGCTTGTGAGAATCTCAGGAATTATAAACTAATCCTGCCTTTTCCCTATATTGGAAGTGAGGGGTATGACATTAAGTCTGATGACAAATAGATTATAATGGAGTCATCATGACTCAGGCATAGAAAAATGGAGTGGGGTGATCATTTAGAATCTGCTCTCAGACATTCCCAAGTTCACCCCTGAGAACTTGAACTTGTAAACTATACCTATGCCAAGGACACCAGCCATTTTAAAAACATCTGCTAATTACAACCTTGAGTTTCAAGGTTTCTCCCCTTATAATTAATTATGCAACCATTTTGGACCCCAACCAATCCTTACTTAATAAGCACCCTTGCTTCTTGCCAGTTCCAATGATGATTCTTAATAAACCACTCTTCTGACTAACCTTGCAGTTTTTGCCTTTATAAACCTCCTGCATTTTGTAGTTTGGTGGAACATGATTCAACCTGCCTTAAATCTGTGTCTCCTGGGCTGCAGTCCTAGCAAACCCCAAATAAGCCTCTTTAATTTCTGTCATGTTTCCATTTCTCACATTCTAGTTAATGAGTCTTTGTTCAGCATGAGTGGCTCTTTGGGAGTGGTGTATTTTCCCAGCCACTCCTCTGCTCCCCTTCTCTAGATTGTCTTCTACACTCCCTTTCATAGATCTGTCTGCAACTCTTTTTCCATGGCTTTGTCTTCTTCTGTGACCCTTGCTAGTCTTGAAATTAAATGAAGAGCTTTAAAATGAAAGCTGTGTGTATACTCACTTCTTGATCTTGACCACAATTCCAGAATTCATTTCTCAGTGTTCTCCTTCACATGCTGGGATTTGTCATGTGACCCCTCTACTTAAACAGATTGTGAATCCATGCATATTCCTACAACCTACCCCTAGAATGCTCTGTACATAAATCCTCCTCCATTTATCCAAATTAGTGTCTCCTCAGTATGAGTCTGAGCACTGCTTGTAGAAGAATCCTGTGGCCCCACTTCTAACCTAAAGACTACCTGGGGGCAGGTCTTAAGAACTTGCTTTGTGATCTAATTGCCCTGATGGTTTGAGAGCCCCAGATCTGAGTCCCACTCTTGTCGAAGAAGGTCCACACAGGACCATACAGTGCACTTTTCCACTGTAGCCTCTTCTACTTACCATAGCCTCACCTGCCTCTAACATTCCCATTTTCAGAATTGTTATTTATCTTACCATTCTCTGCCTTCTTGATGGAAACTTTAGAGCAGGGAGAAAGAAGAGAATCAGGTGATGAGCATTTATCATGTGGCAGATACTCTGTGAGATCCAGTGAAGTAGATGTTATTGACCTTGTTTTACAAATAAGACTATTAAAGTTCAGAAAGTTGAGCAACTGGTTCAGGGTCCCACAGTTACCAAACATGGAAATAAAGTTCCAGCCTTGATCATTTTTTTTTAAGCCCCAAAGCCTCTTTTCTTCCCCTGACACAGATTCTATTCAACTGAATGTCAGGGTTAGCACCTTTCACATGCTAAGTCCCAATGTATGTTCCTTTCCCCCCATAACCTGAACTTTCCCTAAAGCCTTTGCAGATTTTTCCTCATTTTATGCACCCCTCCCCACCCAATTAATGTATGTCTTTCTAAAAGTTCTGCGTTGGTTTCATCTCTTTTCTCACTCTAACTACTGACCTAATTTTTTTGACCTGTGTCTAGATGCTCATATCCATCTCCAGCTCAGATTTCTTTCTTGAGCATCAAGCCCTTAAGCCCAGACGGCTAATGCCTTAGGTATGAAAATTCAATAAGCTGGACTCGACTCCTTGATCCTACTCCTATCTACAAACCATCTCAATCACTGTGGCAGATTCTGAGAAAGGGCTCATGTAACATCTCTTTTGGCCTCTGTCTATCAATCTCTCTAATGCAGAAACGAAAATACTCCTCTTTAACTCTACCTCTAAACTCTTCAGAGCCCAGGGTTCAGTCCTGCACTTCTACCTTAGGTGTTCTTTCAGTTCAAAGGCATTCAGTAGCATATATCTGCTGACAAATCCAGAATCTATCTATTAGACCTCTCCGCTGAGGTTCAGATATTTGTATGTTGAATCTCATACCAGCAGTCTCTATGTGGGCATCCAAACAGCATCTCAAACTTAATATGTCCAGCAGAGAATGCTGAGATCTCTGCTGCCTGCAGTGTCCACCTTCCACACTGTAGACGACTTACTGCTCTATCTACTTCAGATCTCTGCTTGCCTTTCTCCATCCATCCTGTCTAAAATAGAGCCTGCATCATCGCTTTGGGCTTCCCTAGTGGCTCAGATGGTAAAGAGTCTGCTTGCAATGTGAGAGACCCAGGTTCAATCCCTGGATTGGGAAGACCGCTTTGAGAAGGGAATGGCTACCCACTCCAGTATACTTGCCTGAAGAATTCCATGGATAGAAGGGCCTGGCAGGCTACAGTCCATAGGAACGCAAAAAGTCAGACACTTATTCACTGCTGTATCTATGGTACCGCAAAGGGTTCCTGCATATAGAAGGGCAGGAAAAATTTCTCATTTTTAGATGCCCACTGCCTCTTTCACAGCATAGGCCACCAATACCTCTCACCTGGCTTTCTGCAAAAGCCTAAATGTTCTGCTTGTCTCCAGTTCCAATTATTTTTCAAACTGAAGCTGCTGTGCCCTTCCTAAAATGTAAAGTTGTACATCTGCTGTCTTTCTTACACTTTTTGGGAGAATCTGTGTTCATCTGGACCCTTTATCTCAAGTGTCAGATCCTCAGCTTGCTCAGTAAAAAAGAAATCCTAGGGCCTAAAGGCCTAAGGAACTGTTGTCACTAAAGTGTGGGATGAGCTGAGATGCAGCTGGACTTCAAGAACAGAGGGGATGGGGGAATTCCAATACTCTCTCCTCCCCATCTCACAGTGATATTTCTGTTATCAACTTCATTCTCTCTCCTTGCACGCTGGTGTCTTGCACAAACAGGAAACACCTCTGCTAACAAGCTACAGGTTTTCCATCCCATCGTACAAATAGTGGTGCTCCCTTTCATTTAGTTTAAAAAGTTCAAGCCAGAACTCCCATTGGCCTGTATGGGTCCTATAGCTAATCCAGAAACAGTAACAGTGTTCAGGGGGTAGAGTAAAACACAGGTATTTTCTGTGGAAGCTCTTTGGTTGCAGTGTGGGGCTGAGGCCCAGTTCCCGAAAAAGGGTGGAGAAGTGCTAGCCAGACAACACCCAGTAGGCTGGCACAGTCCCTTGTTATTAGAGGAGAGGCAAACTCCTGGCACGCGCCAAGACCCTGCCATGGCTGGCCCTGCTGCTTTTTCAGCTCAGCATGGGTCTCCCCCTCCACCCTAGCTTTATTGAGATACTGCTGACTCACAACATCTGTGAGCTGAAGGTGGACAGTGTGCTGATTAGATACATGTTTATAGTGTCAGACTTCATTTTTTGGGGTTCCAAAATCATTGCAGATGGTGACTGCAGCCATGAAATTACAAGACGCTTACTCCTTGAAAGGAAAGTTATGGCCAACCTAGATAGTATATTCAAAAGCAGAGACATTACTTTGCCAACAAAGGTCTGTCTAGTCAAGGCTATGGTTTTTACAGCGGTCATGTATGGATGTGAGAGTTGGACTGTGAAGAAAGCTGAGCGCTGAAGAATTGATGCTTTTGAACTGTAGTGTTGGAGAAGACTCTTGAAAGTCCCTTAAACTGCAAGGAGATCCAACCAGTCCATTCTGAAGGAGATCAGTCCTGGGTGTTCTTTGGAAGGAATGATGCTAAAGCTGAAGCTCCAGTACTTTGGCCACCTCATGCGAAGAGTTGACTCANAGAATTGATGCTTTTGAACTGTAGTGTTGGAGAAGACTCTTGAGAGTCCCTTGGACTGCAAGGAGATCCAACCAGTCCATTCTGAAGGAGATCAGTCCTGGGTGTTCTTTGGAAGGAATGATGCTAAAGCTGAAGCTCCAGTACTTTGGCCACCTCATGCGAAGAGTTGACTCATTGGAAAAGACTCTGATGCTGGGAGGGATTGGGGGCAGAAGGAGAAGGGCACGACAGAGGATGAGATGGCTGGATGGCATCACCAACTAGATGGACATGAGTTTGTGTGAACTCTGGGAGCTGGTGATGGACAAGGAGGCCTGACATGCTGCAGTTCATGGGGTTGCAAAGAGTCAGACACAACTGAGAGACTGAACTGAACTGAACTGAACTGATATAAGGCAAATGATCATCATAATAAGGTTTGTTAACATCTTCTTCCTTTCACATAATTACAATTTTTTTTCACGTAGGTGGTGATAACATTCAAGATCTACTCTCTTAAAAACATTCAAGTATATAATAGAGTATTGATAATTATATAATAGCATGCTGTGCATTTGATCCCCTATCTTATTTATCTCATAGCTGGGAAGCAGCACGAATCTTGATCTCTCAATCTCACACCAGGCCTTCTGAGCTCTGCTTATGCCTCAAAGGTGCTGGTGCATGTTAATCCCTGTATTTGGAATGTGTATCAATTAGTTCTCTAGGGAAAGAGAACCAATAAGATGTATATGGAGAGAGATTTATTTTGAAGGGGTTCACTCATGCAGTTATGGGGACAGGCAAGGCCCAGATCTGGCAGGTTGGAAACCCAGGGGACAATTACAGTTCGAATTGGAGGCCACCTTCTGGCAGAATTTCTTCCTCCTTGGGGGAAGTCCATCTTTTTATAATAAGGCTTTCAACAATTTAGAGGAGACCCTCCTGCATTATGCAGGTTAATCTGTTTTATGCAAAGTCTATTGATTTAAATATTCAGTTCGGTTCAGTTCAGTCGACTCTTTGGAACCCCATGAATTGCAGCACACCAGGCCTCCCTGTCCATCACCAACTCCCGGAGTTCACTCAGACTCATNGGGAGTTGTTGATGGACAGGGAGGCCTGGTGTACTGGGATTCATGGGGTCACAAAGAGTCGGACATGACTGAGTGACTGAACTGAAGTGAACTGAATGCTTCACTATCAGGTGAAGGTAAGTCCATTTCCTTAGTATAGAATATAGATAGGGTTACCAGATTTCACAAATAAAATTATGTACAGGATCCCAATTAAATTTGTATTTTAAGCAATGGACTTTGAAGGGATATAAGTATATTCTGCCCAATATATGGGGCATATGTATATTTAAAAGTTATTGTTTCTCTAAAATTCAAATATAACTGGGTGTCTTGTATTTTATCCATCAACCCCACAAAGGGGGGCCTAACCCCTATCTTTGAATCTAGGATCTCCTCACAGCATGGCCCTGATGCCTGACTTCCCAGTCATCTCCAGGACCCCCAGGTCATACCTACTATCAGGGGTTAATTCACATTTTGCTCTGTCTGAACTAGAGTTTTTGCTTTACAACTCAGAGCTTGAGGACTGCAGAACTCCAGGTGAGGGAACTCCAGCAAACTGTAACCTACCGTTGCTCCTGAAAGCCCCCACCCTCACCAGGTTCCACCTTCCTGGATGGAGGCTACAGCTATGCCCCTGGGAAAGCAACAGATGTCTCAAGCCTAGTCTTTTCAGTCTGAAGAGGCTCTGCCTGTTTCCAGATAACCAAGTCTTGCTTGCCCCTAAAATAATCTCCTTCACAGCTTGGTGAGTCCCGCCTTTACTTGGGGCTCCCCTGAAAAGCCTCATTCTTCCTGAGGCTGCTCACCCTCTTTTCCAGACTGGCTATCCCTACTGTGATCACTGGCTGATCCATGGATCATCCATGGAAACTTTCAGGCATGTGTTTACAGGTATTCAGCTCCTGCCCACACCCAACAGAGCTCTGCAGCAAAGCTGCTTTCATGAACTATGCCTCAAATGATGTTCATGCTTTTACTAAACTGGTTTCTTCCACATCGTAATACCTGTCNGATCACTGGCTGATCCATGGATCATCCATGGAAACTTTCAGGCATGTGTTTACAGGTATTCAGCTCCTGCCCACACCCAACAGAGCTCTGCAGCAAAGCTGCTTTCATGAACTATGCCTCAAATGATGTTCATGCTTTTACTAAACTGGTTTCTTCCACATCGTAATACCTGTCCCTTGGGTAAACAACTTTTGAACTGAACATTGACCTATGGCATTGAAATTCTTTGAACTCGGGCAACGTAAACTGTAAGCAAAGAATTAAGTATATTTTCTGTCATGCCACGGGGAATAAGAATAATGAGTTTAGTCGAGTTACTGTGTGTGAGGATATCCTAACCCTGAGTCTACAATAATCCCTTATCTGAGGAAGGGCTCTTCTTGACATCAAAGGGAACATTTCTGTCCATTTTGAGGTGACTAACAGATGATGATGAGGCTGTGAGCTTCTAGCAGGATGTCTCTGGATAAATAAGCAAAAACTACAAAATTTTCACCAGTGTACCATTCAGTTCAGTTCAGTCGCTCAGTCGTGTCTAACTCTTCATGACCCCGTGGATGCAGCACGCCAGGCCTCCCTGTTCATCACCAACTCCTGGAGTTTGTTCAAACTCATGTCCATTGAGTCGGTGATGCCATCCAACCATCTCATTCTCTGTCATCCCATTCTCCTCCTGCCTTCTATCTTTCCCAGCATCAG
>SJYA01001191.1:504505-588446 GCA_006410615.1 Neotragus moschatus
CTAAAAAGCCTCTTGATGAAAGTGAAAGAGGAGAGTGGAAAAAGTTGGCTTAAAAGTCAACATTCAGAAAATGAAGATCGTGGCATCTGGTCCCATCACTTCATGGGAAGTAGATGGGCAAATAGTGAAAACAGTGTCAGACTTTATTTTTCTGGGCTCCAAAATCACTGCAGATGGTGACTGCAGCCATGAAATCAAAAGATGCTTACTCCTTGGAAGGAAAGTTATGAGCAACCTAGATAGCATATTCAAAAGCAGAGACATTACCTTGCCAACAAAGGTCTGTCTAGTCAAGGCTATGGTTTTTCCAATGATCATGTATGGTTGTGAGAATTGGACTGTGAAGAAAGCTGAGCACTGAAGAATTGATGCTTTTGAACTGTGGTGCTGGAGAAGACTCTTGAGTCCCTTGGACTGCAAGGAGATCCATCCAGACCATTCTAAAGGAGATCAGTCCTGGGTGTTCTTTGGAAGGAATGATGCCAAAGCTGAAACTCCAACACTTTGGCCACCTCATGTGAAGAGTTGACTCATTGGAAAAGACTCTGCTTCTGGGAAGGATTGGGGGCAGGAGGAGAAGGGGACGGCAGAGGATGAGATGGCTGGATGGCATCACTGACTCGATGGACATGAGTTTGAGTGAACTCCGGGAGATGGTGATGGACAGGGAGGCCTGGCATGCTGTGACTCATGGGGTCACAAAGAGTTGGACATGACTGAGCAACTGGACTGAACTGAACTGAATGATAACTTCATGGTTATCCATAGTTATGGGGAACAGAATAGTAGGGTGGGAGGTGACTCAGGGCGGCTAAAGGGATCCCACTTAAGAAGTGGGTTTGGGTATAAACCCTAAAAAATGTGAAATCACTATCTAAAAGCAATATCTGCACCCATTTTTATTGCAACATTGTTCACAGTAGCTAAAATGTGCAAACAACCTCAGTGTCAATTAAGGGATGAATGGATAAAGAAAATGTGGAGTAAATACAAAATGGAATATTATTCAGCCATAAAGAAGAAAGAAATCCTGCCATTTGTGACAACATGGATAAACCCAGAGGGCATTATGCTGAGTGAAATAAGTCAGAGGAAGACAAATACTGTATAATTTAATTTATATGTGGAATCCAAGAATGCCAAACTCAGAAAAACAAAATAGAATGGTGGTTGTCAGGGGCTAGGGGATGGGGAAAATGTGAGGATGGTTTTCAAAGGGTACAAACTCCCAGTTATAAGATAGATAAATTCTGGGGCTCTAATATAGAGCATGATGACTTTAGTTAGCAATTCAATATCATATATTTGAGAGTTTCTCAGAAAGCAGATCTTAAAAGTTCCCATTGTGACCACAACAAAAATAAATGGCAATTTTGCTAGATGAAAAATATATTGACTAGCCCTATTGTGGAGATCTATTTGCAATATACACATGTATTAAATTATCACATTTTACACCTTACACTTATACACTACTATCTCAGTTATATCTCAGTATAGGTGGAAAAAAAAAGAAAAAGTGGAATAGGTCAGATCTCAAAAAGGAGAAAGCAATAGAAGTTCTCTCTAGTTTATTCTATGGTAACCTGTGCAATCGTGGGAAAGTCATGAATCTGATTCTTGCGTTCACTTCCCCCATCTGGAAAATGGAACAGTTGAGTTATGCAATCTTTGGGGTCTCTTTTAGTTCTAAAACTCAGTGACTCCACAAAGCAGAGAAAGCCATGTGCAACCTTTTGAGTATAACTGTAGACCGTGCTTGAATGTAAGTTCCAGTGTAGCTCTACCAAAGGTAAGAAGAGGCGGGAACATCAACATGACAACACACTCCTTTTTGGCTCTGAAAGGCTTCCAGATTGTGTCTAAATTTAAATCACTTTCTGCAGGCCAAAGAGTTGCCTGTGGACAGCTTGACGATCAATCTTTCAACACATAACTCTTTCCTTGTCATCTGGGTGTGGGGAATGTGAGCACTTCAAGCTTCCTCCTCCAGAGTCGTCAATCTGGCACCTGTCACTAGCATCTGATTCATTATAAAAATATTTAATTCTTCCAAGATGAATTGGCAGGATGTCCAAAGAGAGGGAATAAAAGGCACAGGGGAGATGGAAAATGCTGTTTTCAGAGAGGGCTTCTGTTTGGCTCAGAATCCAATAAATATTTTTGGAAGGGAAGCCAAACCCAGTGGTTTTCTTCATCACCAATATCAGTAGCATCATCTTGGTCAAACTCGGCAGCAATGTTAATAACCCACTGATTGTTCTGCTCCCCAGGTGATGCTAGTGGTAAAGAATCTGCCTGCCGATGCAGAAAACATAAGAGATGTAGGTTCGATCCCTAGGTCGGGAAGATCCCCTGGAGGAGGGCATGGCAATCCGCTCCGGTATTCTTGCCTGAAGAATACCATGGACAGAGCAGCCTGGTGGGCTACAGTCCGTATGGTCAGAGTCAGATAAGACTGCAGAGACTTAAACTGCATACTAATTGTTCTAGCCTCTAAGGCTGTCTCCGGTGAGAATGCCTATCTCTTCTAATCTTTGGTAGCCCTACACATTCAAAGTCAAAGTTAAGAAACTGGCAGACCTGTTCCTCTTCCAAGATCTTTAACTTAGGAGGCCTATCTAATTCCAACCTTAAAAGAACTTTGATAGCTTCCCACACCTATAGAAATAATGTTCGAAGCTTCACTTGCAAAGATCAAAAACTTGTCATATGCCTTCAACTTATTTTCCCTGCATCAACCATTTCCGTCATCCTGAACTGATCATGACCCCTGGCTTCATGTTCACCTTGTGCTGGGATGTTCTTTCTTAACAGCTTTACTTCAGAGTTTCTCATCCTCATGCCTAATGACTTTTGGGGCCAGATAACTCTTTGCTGTTTGGGTAAACTCCGGGAGTTGGTGATGGACAGGGAGGCCTGGCGTGCTGTGGTTCATGGGGTCACAAAGAGTCAGATACGACTCAGCAACTGAAGTGCACTGAATTCTTTGCTGTGGAAGCAGTTTGTGCATTGTAGGATGTTTTGCAGCATCCCTGGCATATCCCAAGTATGACAAACAAAAATGTCCATTGAAGCATAAAATTGCCTTTGATTGAGAGCCATTTCTCTACTTGGAAAACTTGTAACCAGCTTTCATTATGCAGTTCAAATATCACATCTTCTGTAGAGCATTTCTAACTTCTCTAGGAAAATTGACTGATTTCCTCCCGTAACTTTATTATCACTGTGGTCAGGCACAGTCTGTTGTAGCTATTTCTGTAAATATTTGTCTCTTCAACTAGACCAATGTTCTCTAGGGAAAAGACCTTGTCGTATTCATCATCGGATTCTTATTTCCTCGCATAATAGCTGGCACGGGAACTATGGCTAGTGATCAAAATCTGTAAATTTATCTGATGTTTATATCAGTCCTGTGATGTAAAAAGAGCAAATATTATTTTTTAATTGGGCAGATCATTTTTCCATTGGGCAGATGTACTTCCAATTGCAAGTGACAAATATAACTCAAATTGGCCTGGGAAAAATAAGACATATAATGGCTCATATATTTAGAAAAAGGATATATGCAGATTTGGACTTCAGGCATAGCTGGATCCAGGTGAATGATCCTGAGCAGGAGAAACGTTAGTTCAGATCAGGTGTTCAGAACTTTTTAGGTGTTAAGAAATTAAAAAAAAAAAAAAATTAGTGAACTACCCCAAAGCAGAATGTTAGCAAGAGTGAGGATGGGAGAAAATGATAGTGTGGATTTTACTCAAGTTTGCTTTAACCTCAGTTCTAATGCCTCTGTTAGAAGAGAAAAATGGTGTATTTGAGATAAGGATTAAGGTGCCAGTGTGGATTTCTATTATTTCTATTATATCACATAAATGTACTCAAGATTCACTGACTTTCAGATTCTGATGAAAGTTTAATGTTTTCCAGGCTGAAAGAATCTAGAAACGTGTGATTTTACAGTCCTAGCAATACTCGTTCCCAAGAATAACTTTAGATTTAGTCAGTAACTATGCTATTCATTGATGCCCGTCACCTAAACTTAACGTCTGTGTTCTGGGTGCAGACTTCTCTTTGCACCAATGATAAGTCATTCTTCTCCTACCTTTGACTACTAGGCCTAGGAATTATTAACCTGTGTGCCTTTTTAGGAGTTTCTCTTTTTCTCCCCCTGAGGGAAAGTCCAGGCACAGACCTCACAGTAGAAAAGCTGGGACTTAAAGCTGCATTTCTTGACACATAAGTGATGCATTTTCTTTATCAATAATAGGGCTTCCCAGGTGGCTCCGTGGTAGAGAGATCTGCTGCCAATGCAGCAGAAGCGGGTTTGATCCCTAGAGGAGGAAAAGACAACTCACTTCAGTGTTCTTGCCGGAATCCCATGGACAGAGGAGCCTGATGGGCTATAGTCCATGGGGTTGCAAAGACCTGGACACAGCTGAGCATGGACACATCAGTGTCGACATACCGTAAATTAAAACGCAATAAGCTCCATAGGAAGGGAGCACCACAGCTGCGGAGACAGGTAAATCCCCTAGAATACAGATCAGATAGGGGTTTTTTAGGGATCTAGAAGAGTTGCAATTTGGAGACACCATACAAGGCAGCTCTTTTATGGAGCAAGACTTTCCCTCAAGCTGAAGACACATCTCTCTGAGCTGAGAAGATCCTATAAAGTGAAGACCTTCAGACTAGGTATGGGGCAATGCAGACTCTGGCAAGACTTCAGTCAAGTCACAGAATCACGGAATATCAGAGAAAGGAGAGATTTTAACCATAAGTTGCAAGCCTCTTGATGGTATAGATATTGGTGCAGAGGGACACAGTTATAAAGACCAGAAGACTGTGGGCCCTTCCTGCTCTGGGACAGGGAATGACTCCTCTGCCTGATGAAACTTTGCCAGAAATCATCCTGTGTATCCTAGGGAGATTCCTTAAAGGCAGTCTCCTGTGAGAGCTAAGGCAGATGGATTCTGAGAAGGAGCTTGTGGGGAAGCAAGGAGTGATTTCATTATAAAAAGTATGGTGTGAACCGAATGGGCTTAGCTTTTGAGTTACATTATCACATTTGATCATCAACGTCATCCACTGATCAGATTTTGCCTGCTTCACAGATAAATAAATGGAGGCTCAGGAGGAGGTCACAGTCAAGCTCACGCAGATGTTAATCTGAGGTTTCAATCTCTTTGTGGTGCCAAGTCTACCCTCTCTCTATGCTCCCTCCAGACCATTCCACTAAGGCTAGAAGACTAGGAATAAAGATCACCTGATTTATTTTCCTACTAAAATTAAGATTAAATCCACATAGTTGACCACCTGTCTGCCTCTCATCTACCTTTCTGCATGAAGTTAAACTAGACTCTGACACTTTGTGACCCCATGAACTATACAGTCCATGGGATTCTCCAGGTCCGAAAACTGGAGTGGGTAGCCTTTCCCTTCTCCAGGGGATCTTCCCAGCCTAAGGATCGAACCCAGGTCTCCCACATTGCAGGTGGATTCCTTACCAGCTGAGCCACTGGGGAAGTCCAAAAATGCTGGAGTGGCTAGCCTATCCCCTCTCCAGAGGATCTTCCTGACTCAGGAATCTACCTGGAGTCTCCTTGCATCACAGGGAGATTCCTTACCAACTGAGCTCTCAAGGAAGCCCTTACCTATACTCTGCATGAAACAGAAATCAAACTGAAGCGCCGTTCAGAGCACTGCACTCATCTTTCCTCCCTGGACTCACAGTTTGCTTCTTCCAAATGGAGTGAAAAGGGATTCCTTACTCACTCCTAACTCAGGTTTCAGGGGCTTGCCTCTCCCTCATTTTCCCAAAACTGCAAGCCTGCTGAGTGATGACTCCTTGACTTTTTAAAGTTACTAATTTTATAAGAGTTTTAGGGAAGGTATGGGGAATATTTGTTTTCAATATAAAAACAAGAATTTGATGATGGCTGACCTGGCACTTGCAGTGTTTTGGGAAGAGCAGTGGTCTAGGGATGAGCTACATCTGGACCCTAACACTAGAACTGCCTCTCACGTGAGGTGAATTTGGGCTCGATTTTGGTTACTCAGAGTTCAAACACTCTGAGCTTCTGTTTACTTATCAGGAGAAAAAAAAAAAAAAAGAGTTCAGCAGTAGTCACTGTATCTTTGATATAATAATAATAACAAGAATACACACCTAATGATACTGTTGTCTTAAAGATTAAATGATATAAAACAGTTGCATATTTAGTACTGACTCATAGTAAGCATTTTGTATAACATATTCTACATATCTGGGCTTCCCAGTTGGGGCTAGTGGTAAAGAACCCGCCTGCCAATGCCAAAGGTGTAAGAGATGTGTTCTATCCTTGCATCAAGAAGATCCCCCTGGAGGAGGGCATGGGAATCCACTCCAGTATTCTTGCCTGGAGAATCCCATGGACAGAGGAGCCTGGTGGGCTACAAGCCATGGGGTTGGAAAAGAGTCAGAAATGANAACATCAGGAAGTTCACGGTTCACATATTGCTGAAGCCTGGCTTGGACAATTTGAGCTTACTTTGCTAGCATGTAGTTCCACCTAAAAAAATACCTTCATGACCAGATCTGGAAACTGTGGCCTAGACAAGTTGACACATAAAATTAACCTTCAGAGAATGTTTTCCCTCCAACCTCCCAGCTCTTCTGACTGATTCCTATCTTTCAGATTTTAGCTTAGTCATACCTCCTTTGAGAGTCTTTTGTGACCAACATTGGAGTAGGTACTTTTCTTTGGAACTCTACATGTCAGCCTGTATTTATTAATATAATAGACTTACTTTATTACAAATGCCAATTTTTGTGGTCTCTTCACTTGCACCAAGAGTAACTGCATGAACATCAAAATTATTCTCTCTTGGATCTTTATGACTTGCATTGTACCTGACATGTTAGGAATTGCTCAATAAATATTTATCAGATTAATAAATTCTGTGTGCTTCAAATTTCTACCCTTATTGACTACATCTTCTTTCTCTCTCTTTCTGTAGTCTATAACTAGATCTGTAACTTGACCTGGCACTACACTTTTGTCCTAAGGCTCTGAATTTTAGTGTGTTAATTTTTAAATGATTGTGCAATTAATTCAACAACGTAGGCATGTAGTGTCACTAAGTTTAACACCTAGTTAGCAGGAATAATTAGCTAAAACATGAAACTATAAGATGGCAATTATTATCAATAACACCCATATGTGAGCCAAGATATGCATTGCAACGTTAATTTGTGGGTATGTTTTATGCTTGCCCTGGCACCAAAATGCATAGTTACAACACTGCTGGGAGAGCCACTCTATACAATCATTTCTGGTGGCAACTCTGTTAATTATATTCAGTAAGTGTGGGGATGATAAGGCATAGAATATACTCACACCAAGAAGTATGGGAAGGATAGATTATGGACCTGCCTTTCTGTATTTGTTCTGCTATTTGAAGCATTAGGATTTGAGGTTCAGCCAGAAAAGTTTGAAGAATTACTTCCTGGTGGTAAGATGCAAAGATCAAGGAAATATGCAAATAGGAGAAATGTGTCCACCAGGTCAGCCACCTCTAATGCCTTCACTTGTAGAATTTGCAGCCATATGGGTCTGCCACAGAGAGAGAACATGTGAGCTACTGTAGACAGTCAAAGCTATAAAGACCCTAAGTATTTTACAGTGTCTCTGACATCGTACTAATACATCAGCCTGGAATTTTAGCCATAAATACATTAGCACATGAAGTTCTTCACTGCAGAAAATAAAAATTTTAGAGAGAGCTCCCTGTTTATGTAGCTTATAATATTCAGCACTTCAGATTTTGCTCCATCATTATATACTGAATATTTCTTCCTATCCAAAGTCTTAGACTCAGAGTTGCTTATGGAGCTCAGAGTTCGATCATCGACCATACCATTGAGGTTGATGTCTGTCTTTGCTTCTGTACTTCCTTCAAAGACATTAAGTCACATTTCTCAGAGACCCGCTATTGCTGCTGCTGCTGCTGCTGCTGCTGCTAAGTCGCTTCAGTCATGTCCAACTCTGCGAAACCCCACAGGCGGCAGCCCATCNTTCGATCATCGACCATACCATTGAGGTTGATGTCTGTCTTTGCTTCTGTACTTCCTTCAAAGACATTAAGTCACATTTCTCAGAGACCCGCTATTGCTGCTGCTGCTGCTGCTGCTGCTGCTAAGTCGCTTCAGTCATGTCCAACTCTGCGAAACCCCACAGGCGGCAGCCCATCAGGCTCCTCTGTCCTTGGGATTCTCCAGGCAAGAATATTGGAGTGGGTTGCCATTTCCTTCTCCAATGCATGCATGCTAAGTCACTTCAGTTATGTCTGACTCTGTGGAGCCCATGGACAGCAGCCCACCAGGCTCCTCTGTCCATGGAATTCTCTTGGCAAGAATACTGGAGTGGGTGCCATTTCCTTCTCCTCAGGGACTTGCAGCTTATGCTAAGGAGTCGGGGTCATATTCTCCTAGGGGCTCAATTTACTGTCCACCTATGTGCTTCTCCCCAGGGCTGGCATTTGTGGAGGGGTGAAGGTCATATGGACATCACAGGAAGGTCCGCCTCTGCCACCTGTCAGCTATGTGTGGAGTCTCAGACTCCTCAACTGTAGAGTGGGGAAAACAGCAATGGCCATATTGATTATAAAAGTTGTGCTTTTAATAATGAGTAAATAAAATAATAAATGTGTGCTCTCTAGAACTTCATAAGACCTTGTAACTGACATTGCAGCAGTGTTATCATCCCTCCTTTGCTAATATAATCATGCTCATCTCTTCTCTGCCACGTCCTCCAGATGCCCCCAATTTATCTAATGCAGAGTTTTCCTCTAAATGAATTAAGAGGCATTAACCCCTGAGGTTTCTATTTCAACTGCAGAAAGAAAATATAATCAACAAGGAAGCCATCCTGGATTCAGAGGATCAAGGGAAGTCTATAGATTTATTAGCACTTCAGTCTAATGTCTTATAAATAGATTAAAATCAGGCTAATCTGGTATCACTTTGTTTTTAGGTATGGGTGATAGGAAAAAAATAAATGTTAGCTGAAGAAATCTTGAATGGATAGGGGCTTGAGTGGGAGGTGTAAAATGAAAAGAGGCAATTGCATGGTTCTAGGCCATCTGTGTGTTTCGAGGGAAATTATCGCCGAGAAATCATTAGAATGAAAGGAAGACACTATGACACAAGACGCTGCTCTTGAAAGCAGATCCCACGTAAACCAAGTATTGGGCGTGTCAGCCTTGGGAGAAGGGAAATGCCACAGCACCTCTCACATGATCAAACGTGTTTCCCATGGCTGCTTTAACAGGAACACAAGTTATTTTACCATTTCGGAAGTCACAAGTCTAAAATGTGTCCACAGGGCTGCATTTCTTCTGAGGTTCTAGAAGCCACTATGTCCTTGACTTTTCCAGCTTCTAGAGGTCACCCGCATCCCTTGGCTTGTTTCCCCTCTCATCCATCTTCAAAGACAGCAGCAAAGCGTCTTCACATCTTCTCTGACTCTGACCTTCCTGCTTCCTTCTTAACAAAGACCCTTGTGATTACGATATTGGGAGCCCCCCAGTTAATACAAGATAATCTCCTTATTTCAAAATCTATGAGCATATGAACAAAGTCACTTTTGCCCCATCAGTAAAATATTCATAGTTTCCAGGGATTAGAACATGGACTTCTTTGAGGTCATTACTCAATGTACCAATTCAAGGATAGGAAAGTTATTTTTGTTCCCATGGTGATTTTGGGGTCAAATTGACACACAGCTAAACTGCTTCAGTGATGGTTAGTGCTGTCATGTGTTTGCATTTCTCCTTCAATTTCATGGTTAATACAAAGCCAAGTGAGTATTGGTCATATATTCAGAGCCTATCTCATGGCCTGTATTCAGCACCAAATCTTATTTTTAATGTAAGAAAACAATAGCAAAGAGGTGTTAGTTAATGTTGAGTTGTGTAAAAGTATGCCTTGTTTTATTGTGCTTTTCTTTATCGTAGTTCAGAGTATTGCATTTTTTATAAGTTGAAGATTTGTAACAACTGCATTGAGCATATATCAGTGCTACTTTATTCCTTTTAACAGCATTTGCAGACTTTATGTCTCTGTGTCACATTTTGGTAATTATTGCAATATTTCAAACATTTTCATTACTTTTATATTTGTTTTGGTGATCTGTGATCAGTGATCTTTGATGTTACTGTTGTAACTATTTTAGGTGCTATGAATCATACCCATTTAAGATGGGCGAACTTAACTGATAGGTGTGTACATTCTGACTGCTCCATTGAATGGCTATTCCCTCATCTCTCTCCAACTCCTCAGGCCTCTGTATTCCATTAGACACAAAAATCTTGAAATTAGGCCAATTAATAACTCTATAGGGACTTTCTTGGTGGTCCAGTAGTTAAGAATCAGCCTTTCAATACAGGGAACACAGGTTCAATTCCTGGTCAGGGAACTAAGATCCCACATGTCACAGGGCAACTAACCTCAAGTGCTACAACTAGAAAAGCCTGAACACCACAACTAAGACCTGACACAGCCAAATAAATAGATTAATAATAAAAAATAGTAAAATACTAAAAAAACCCCAAAACTCTAGACTGGCCTCTAAGTGTTCAAGTGAAGGGGAAGTCACATGTCTCTACTTCAAAGCTTCAAAGGATAGGCTGACTCTCTTGTTAGGGGCTAATGTAGCTGGTGACTTGAAGTTGAAGCTAATGCTTATTTACCATTTTGAAAACCCTAGGGCCCTTAAGAATTATGCTCAATCTATTCTACCTGTTCCCTAGGAATGGAACAATGAAACCTGACAGCGTATCTGTTTACAACATGGTTAGCTTAATATTTTAAGCCTACTATGGAGATCTACTGCTCAAAAAAAGATTCCTCTCAAAATAGTTTTTTTTACTGTTCATTGACAGTGCACCTTGTCGACCAAGAACTCTGATGGAGATGTAGAATGCGATTAATGTTGTTTTCTGCGTGCTAACACAACATCCATTCTGTAGCCCATGGTTCAAAGAGTAATTTCAACTTTCAAGACTTCTTATTTAAGAAACATATTTCATAAGGCTATAGTTGGCATAAACAGTGATTCCCCTGATGAATTTGGGAAAAGTCAGCTGAAAATCTTCTGGAAAGAATTCACCATTCTAGAGGCCATTAAGAACGTTTATGATTCATGGAAAAAGGTCAAAATATCAACATCAATAGGAGTTTGGAAAGAGGTTGATTCCAGCCCTCATGGATGACTTGGAGGGTTAAGTTTCAGACTTAAATGGAGGAAGTAATGGCATATGTGGTGAAAATAGCAAGAAAACTAGAATTAGACGTGGAGCCTGAAGATGACTGAATTGTGGCAATCTCATGATAAGACTTTAAGGGATGAAGAGTTGCTTCTTATGAATGAGCAAAGAAAGTAGTTTCTTGGGATGGAAACAACTCCTGGTGAAGATGCTGTGAAGACTATTGAAATGACACCAAAGTACTTAGAATATTTTATACACTTAATTGGTAAAGTAGTGGCAGAGTCAGAGAGGATTGACTTCAGACTGGGTAAAATTCTGTGCATAAAATTCTGTCCAACAGCATTGCATCCTATAGACAAATCATTTGTGAAAGGAAGAGTCAGTTCATGTGGAAGACTTTGTTGTTTTCTTATTTTAGGAAATTGCCACAGTCACCCCAGTCTATAGCAACCACCATCCAGCAGCTATCAGCATGGAGGCAAGATCCTCTCCTATTAACAAGATTACAACTTGCTGAAGGCTCAGATGATGGTTAGCATTTTTTGACCATAAAGAACTTAATTAAGGATTGTATTTTTTCAGACATAATGTTATTGTACACTTAATGGGCCACAGTGTAGTGTAAATATAACTTTTATGTGCACTGGGACATCAAAAAATTCATGTGACTCTCTATATTGCAATATTTGCTTTAGTGGCAGTCTAGAACTGAATCCACAATATCTCTGAGGTATGCCTATAATGTCAGAACTTGAAGGGATCTGAGAGATCGTGTGATTCAGTCCTATTCATCTCATACATAAGGAGAATGAGGTGCAGAGAGACCAAAGAGACTTGCCAAGGTTATCGGCTAATTAGTAACACAAAATAGTAACACCTGCACCTGTTTCCTAGTTATTATTTTTTTAGGCAAAACATCCTTTGACATAAATCACAGAAATATCTTTTTGGATCTACTTCTTTTAGAGTAATAGAAAGAAAAACAAAAATGAACAAATGAGACCTAATTAAATGGAAAAGCTTTTGCAGAGCAAAGGAAACCATAAATAACACCAAAAAACAACCCACAGAACGGGAGAAAATATTTGCAAATGATGCAACTGACAAGGGATTAAACACAGCTCAGTATCAAAAAGCAAGCAACCTAGTGTTTTCTCATTCCATCACTTGTGAATTAAGCTTGGGAAACCCTCTGGAATTAGTCACTGATTATCTGATCTTGCCATTCTCCTCCCTACCCCCCACATCACCCCCCAGTTTATTTATAAACTGGGTAAACAGCATTACTTACATTAAAGAAAAAAAGTAAAATCTCCATGAAATTCACTGATTTAGGATAACCACTGTTTACCAATGTAGCTGATTCACAGAGTGATAGAATAATAACAAATGGATTTAAATTTCAGGATGAAGAAATTTTTTTTGTGGTTTCAAAAATGTGGTCTAAGGAATAGAGGTAAAATGAGTGTAGAGGAAAATATCTAGTTTCCTTGGGATTATTTTTTTAATGCTTTTTTTACTTCAAAGTTTATAGAAAAGCATTTGTTAAAAGCCCACTGTGTATAAGATGTTGCCCTAAGTTCTGAGAAAAAAAAAAATAGCATAAGAAGGTTTTATTGAGATTTATTATTTACCGTTTAAATTTGTCAAACTCCTGGAAATACAGAGAAAAATAACTTTAAATTTTAAAACACAATAATCTTGAAATTGCAAAAGTAGGACACTGAATGAGAATAATTGAATATGTGGCACATTAAAAAATGCAAATTGCAGTTCAAAGTATATTTATAAACCTTTAAAATTTCTTGTGCAGGGAAACCCATTTCCCTGCTTCAGTTCAGTTGCTTAATCTGCCAAAATTAGATTAGCCAAAGCACTAATGTGTGGTTGAAGTATGGAAATCCAAAATTTTGACAAATTTTAACACAGATGAGAAAAATAAGTACCAACACTTGCACCTGCCTGAGACCTTTGCCGTTTGAGTTCATAGTTCATACCCCTGGTTTGCTGATTCCTGGCTTATTTTTCCTGCATTATTTGTTAAATCAGTTTCCCTTGTGCAATAAATTGACCTGAAAGAGCAAGGCAGTTTGCTTTGGAAACCAGATGAACACTTTCAAGTCACTTGGTATCTTGTGATACAACTCATTCGTAACTGTTTTTGGGGGTATGGAAATATTTAGGAAAATTAGTAAAGTAGACATCACATGTATAATTTGACTCAGAGAGTCACTCACGTTTTTGCTTTTTGGCTTTGAAATCACTGGAAGGGGAAATAAACAGAAAGAGGAGAGAGGAAAAAATGGTGTAGGAACGGATGTTTCTGAGATGAGATGGATATAGTGGCTGAGAAGTTGGGCACATTAAAAGCCTTGGTTTCAGACCATAACTGCTACAACCTGCAGGTCTGAGGCTTTTGCAGAGGGCTGATTGATGGTAGTTGCCATCTTGGGATGACTAGTCCAGGCTTTGAGATTGACTGATCAGTGAACCAATTTAGATATGGGCCCCTGGCTCAGAAATTGCACAAAGGACGATGGCAGCAGTGAGTAGAGTAAATTTGATGAGATGTCAGGATTCTCTGAAAACACTGGTCTTGGCTTTCTGTGCAGCCTTCAATTGAATACCAATGAATTCCACCTGGGGGAAACAAGAGATCATGGTAGAAGAATCCCTTAGAGGGTGCAACTGACCTGGCTTCAGATGCTTCAGATAACTAACAGGTCAAAAAAAAAAAGGGAAAAAATGTTCAACTGTACCATTTTTCTAGATGCCACATATGAGTAATATTATACGATATTTGTTTTTCTCTTTCTGACTTCACTCTGTACAACAGTGTCTAGGTCTATCTACATTTCAGCAAAAAGCCCTATTTCCTTCCTTTTTATGACATATATACACTACTATCTATAAAATAGAGAACTGAGAACTGACTGTATAGCATAGGGAACTCTATACTCAGTGTTCGATGATGACCGACATTGGAAGGATATTTTAAAAAGAGGGGAGATATATATATATATATTTATATAGAACTGATTCACTTTGCTGTCCAGCAGAAACTAAGACAACATTGTAAAGCAACTATACTCCAATTAGAAAAAACAAACAATAACAACGAAGGAAAACAAAGTGAAAGCTCTAGATCTATGAGAATAGAATCATCTTGCCTTTTAAGAACTCCCACCTAAAGTTACTCTAGTTGGGTATATTACAAAGCTTTGAAACTGTAAAACAAAATAGCTTCAAACTCAGTTGACAAAAGCTATGCTATTGCCTTTCACTATGTAGAAATTTCTGAAATGTTGACTGTTTGGAGACTTCCTAATAATCATCCCTGTTTTAACCCAGGTCATGAGCTATTCAAAGGGCTGAATCCACATAAGAGTTGTTTAAATGTGTAAGTGCTTCTTAGGAATGGAGGCATGTCCTTGACCTCATTTAATTTCCCCCCAATTATAAGTAGTAACACATGTTCACTGTAGAAAACGTGAAAGATACACAGAAGTACAAAGTAAGTGACAATACTGTCTAGTAACTCCCCCAGTTGTATGGGGGAGAACACCAAGAACATTTCTCTAAAGGCAGCAAAACATATGACTCTTTGGAAATTTGAGAAAACAGCAGTCTTTTTCAATTGGCAGTGATTTTGCTCCCCAACCTAAGGACATTAGATAATGCCCAGAACCATTTTTTATTATTAAATTTTAGGAATGACATATATATTTTGAAAATGAATCCTTTATCAGATATTCTTCCAGTTTTTGACTTTTCATTCTTCTAACAGAATATCTTTCTCATTTAAAAATTTTTTTTGGCTGCACCACATGGCTTACCCCAATAAGGGATCAAACCCACACCTTCTGCATTGGAAGGCCAAGTCTTAACCACTAGACTGCCAGGGACATCCCCAGAAACATTTTTATTGTTACAACTTAGAAGATATTACCGGGATGAAGTAAGTATAAGCCGGTGATGTGCTAACCATCCTACAAAATAGCTTCAAACTCAGTTGACAAAAGCTATGCTATTGCCTTTCACTATGTAGAAATTTCTGAAATGTTGACTGTTTGGAGACTTCCTAATAATCATCCCTGTTTTACCCAGGTCATGAGCTATTCAAAGGGCTGAATCCAAAGAATTATCCTGTGAAAGTGTCAATAGTGTTGAAAAATTGTTGATAAAACCATCAAAGCCTAAGTTCCAATTGTATTTGTTTTGCGTCAGCATGAAATGGCAGACTTTCCATGTTAGAAAACTATTCTTCCTACAAGTTTGTAATTATTCTAGGTCCTTGACCCAACCTAGAGATATATATTGTCACGATTTTGCTGTATGAGCTTCCAGGCTTTTATGTGCAAAGTTTTTATGATAAGCTGACTAGAGGTCTACCTGTACACATTCAGGAAGAGAAGGGCAGTCACTGAAAGCTACTATTTCAGGGCTCTGGGGGTGGAGGGGCTTGGCCCCTTTCCTCTTTGTTAAGGAAGGGGCTCTTGACTGGCACAGGTGAGAGTCAGCAGGAACTTGTAATTCAGAGAGGGAGGGGATGAAGGTACATCGGTTGAACAAAGCTCAAGTAACCTATTAAAACCAGCACCCCAGCACATATTACCCCAGATTCTCTTCCTCTCTCTCTACTGACTTTGATTTCCTCTCATTTTTTTCTCCTCTTCCCTTATCATAGAGAATTTGAGCATTTTTCTTTGTGGATTTTTATACATAAGTGGTATGCTACACATACTATTTTGCCCCTGACTTTTTTTCTGCCCAACAATTTCAAAAATATTTTTTCATGCTAACAGAGGGATCTGTTCATTCTAAGTATTGCATAGCAATCCATGAACTGAATATATCATAGTTTAACAGTTACCTGTAGACATTTAGATAATTTCTGTTACTGTCCTATTAAACATAATGTTTCAGTTACCTTGATACATGCTTTTTTGTGTTACATGTATTTCTCTGCAGTAGAGTCCAAGAAATGAATTGCTTTGTAGAAAATTGAGCTCATTTAGAATTTTAACTGAAATTCACAAATTGTCTTTAAAAAGCCAAACCAATCTAAACTGTCATTAGAAAATGTATGAGTTCCCATTTTCCTGTAAAGTCACTAACACTTGATATTACAAAACTCTTGTAATTTTTAGCAATCTGATGGGTTAAAAATAATATTTTTGTAATTTGAATTTCTTTGGTATTTACTCTTAGGTTGAGCAGCTTTTCATGTTTTCAGGGTAAGTCATATATATCTCCTCTTCTGAAAATTACCTTTATATCTCCTTTAACAATTTTGTTTCTTTTTGATTGTTGGTCTTTGAAAAAAATAGTTTTTTAGAAGTTATTTATTCTGGGCAGATATTAATATTTTTTCTGTTATTTATTTCCAATTATTTTCACTCAGTTTAGCCCTCATCTTTTTAATTTTGGGGTTATCATTCATTTCATAAATTTTAAAATATTGATATATTCAAATCTATCATTATTTCCTTTATAATCTTGCCTTTTGGATGTTAAGGAGGCCTCCTTTCTTTTAAGCTTAAAATATGTCCTCCAATATTTTCTTCTAAAGTTTTCATCATTTGTATTTTTGTTTCTTTCTTTAATTCGTGTGGACAAGGTTGGGTTTCTAGACATGAAACCTATGTGATTGCACAGAGCCCTACACTTAGAAGGAAATCATGTATTAATTTTTTGTGAGGATGTGAATGAAGCAGTATATAGATTTCTGTAGGAATGCATGCTCTGGAGTTAAACACTCATGTTTGAATTAGACAGCACTGCTTAACTGTGTAACATCATGTAAATTTCTGCTCTGATTTCTCATCCTTAAATTGGGAATAGTGACAAGATCCAGCTCAAATCATTGTTTTATTGATGTGATGTAATCCAGGTAAAGCCCTTAGTAAGGCATCTAACATGTAGTAAATGCTCATTCAATGTTTGTTCTTATGTAAATTTTCCTGTGCTCATTTTAATTAAAGATTTTTAAAGTGTCATGGCTTACCTTTAATAAGGACCTCTTTTATACAGTACTGTCCAGGTTTTGTTCTGCAGGTTCCAAAGTCCAAAAGACATCCATGAAAGGGGATTGAGAGGTTGCATTGTCTACAAATCACACCTCCAACAGCTCAAATACAGGATAGGAAAAATAAGGGGAAAATAGAGATAGATATCAGAGAGGGAAAAAAAGAGGGAAAAGAATAATCTAAAAATAAAGTAGTGCTTTTCAACTTTAAAAAGTAAACAATGTTTTATAAATTATTCTAATAACTCATATGTATTTAAAATATTTTATTTTGGGAATTTAATGGGGGGGGATTTTATAACATATGCAACAGTAAAGAAGTGAAAGCGCTCTGAACTAATTAAAACTGAAGTCAGGTGGGCTAAACAACTTAGTTGGTTAAAATAAATTCAGGAACTCAGGGCCTAATTAAATCAAACCAAAGTTATTTAGCCAGAATATTTAACTTCAGCCACATAGTCACTGTTAGGCCTTTGTTTCAATGTCTAAGGCAGTACATTATATATAGTAGATTCTCTGTGAGCGTTTATTGCTTAATGTTCAAGTATTGTTGTTTAGTCGCTAAGTTTTATCTAACTCTTTTTCAACCCCATGGACTGTAGCCTGCCAGGCTCTTCTGTTCATGGGATTTCCCAGGCAAGAATCTTGGAGTGGGTTGCTCTTTCTTTCTCCAAGGGATCTTCCTGACCCAGGGATTGAACCCGTGTCTCTTCCCCTGGAGGCAGCTTCTTTACCGTTGAGCCACAAGGGAAGCCCTGTTTCGCACATTGGTGGCTTCTAAGTCAGGTTCCGTGGAGGCTGTGAAAATCTGTGTTCATTTTATTTTGGCTTAAAAGGGTTATTTGTTTTGGTTATGTGGAAGTAGCCCAGAGACTCTTGAACTTAGTCAACATAGGTGAGATTGGAAGACATTAACTTGCAGATCCCTTTTCAAATCTATGCATCAGATTTACTTAAGCAGTTAAAATGAACACAGATTTCCACAGCCTCCACAGCACCTAAGTTAGAATCTATATGAGGTGGAGCCCAGGAATCTATATTTTAGGTGCCCAGAAACAGTGGAGGACTTGTGATTTGAATGAAGATGTCTGGACCAGTTTTTGAGAAGCATTGGTTCTACTGAATTCAGGAGCTGCCTTTGAAATAACCCCTGCAGGAAGTCTTGGCTTATGATGGAGAGCTCATCATTAAAAAAAAAAGCTCAGATTGTTAACAGATTCTTCAGAAATTGAACTAAAATTTGTCTTATGTTCATTGTTCCAGTCTTTTAATATATGAAAACCATTGCCATTCCACTCCTATTCACTGATTAACTCCAAAGAAACATTTATGAAATATTTTGTGCAAAATATTTTTAAAATAATCTTTTAAAAATATTAATTTATTTATTTAATGTGCCAGGTTTTAGTTGCAGCATGTGGAATCTTCAGTCTTCCTTGTGACATGTGGGATATTTAGTTGTGCCACGCAAACTCTTAGTTGAAGCATGTAGGACCTAGTTTCCAGAAATGGAACCTGAGCCCCTTGCTTTGGGAGCTTGGAATCTTAGCCACTGGACCACCGGGGAAGTCCCGTGCAATGTGTTTTATATTTCTGACATATTGGGAGTTGGAAGAGATCACTTTTAATAGAGATTAGTCTGGCTAATGAGGCTGACTAATCTCCATTGACCACTCTCTCCAGTTTCAAACTCTTCTCAAGACATTTCGGTTTATTTGGTTCACATTAGTACTCTCCCTGAGCGTGACAAACTTTTGATCTATAATCAATGATCAACCAACAAATATTTTTTAAAGAACTTAGTTTCTGCCAAGGAGCCTGTTAAGCAATTGACATGCATTAGCCCAGTCATTTCCCACAACTAACCTTTCAGGCAGGTATAGTTTTAAACATTTCACACAAAAGGAAACTGAGGTCATAAAATTTTAAGTAGTTCACTCCAGAGGCAGAGACAAGAGTTAAAAAAGGTCTGTTTGAATCAAAACCCCTTGTTTTGAGCAAATACTCCATGTCACTGAAGCTGCCTACCTTTGTGTATCCCAAACCTTCTGATGTCACCTTCTTGCTGGAGATTTTGATTCTTCCAAGATTCAGGATCAGTTACCTGCCCAGAGTACTAGAGCTGCTTGCTTCTTCAAGTCATGCCCAAGTGAATTTTCCTCCGGGACTCCTGATTTCTCAATTTACAACTTGTCCTTGGAGATCCGCTGCATGGCTCAGTGGCCCTGCGTGCTGGGGAGCTTACATGATGCCGGATCTTTCTCCGTCATGCCTAAGGCCCCTGGACTGTTTTCCTGAATGAGATCTGTTCTAGTTTCTTTCTCTCTCTTCTTCCTTCTGATTCCACACCCAGCTTGATAGTCCTCTTCCTAAAAAATTGGCCCTGGTATTCTTTACTGTAACTGAAGACGATGCCTTAACTTTTAAGCTGTTTGTTGACTGTACTTGTTCCATCGCATGACTACTTATCAACATATTCTCAGATCCCATATCCTTTCTTCCAGTCTCTTTTTGTCAGAAAATGTATTGTCGGTTTTATTAATATAGCTACACATGATATATTCCAATTTGACAACTAAATTCAAAGTTTCAGGTTTTATAATAAATTAATAGTTTCCTCACACGATTAATTCTGGAGCATGCTACTTTATGAACTTATTGTGGGGAAAACCTAACAGGCTATATTTAATTATTCAAATGCATATTAAAAATATATATGTAATTACTTAAAGATTATAAATCACAATGATGGTGACCTTTTTAAAATAACCATCCTTGCTTCATGGGCACTCCTTACTTCAAAATTTCTTTCTATGATGAATCCCCTTCTTTAACCCTCATACCTTTTCTATGTATCCAACAAAATTACTACAATCCCTTGCCTGAATAATTTTTTTCATGAAAACCAAGACAGGAAAGCTATTCTCTTGAAAATTTTCACCTATTCCAGTGTCCCCCTACACATTCTTTACAGAAGAGGAGTATAAAAACTTCAAATACAGCAGAGACCCTAGCAGTTTGAATTTGCTCCTGTACTCTGCAAGGGATAATCAGAACTCTGTTGTGAACTGTATTTAGTAATGAGGGCAGTGTGGGAATCAGAGGCTACAAATGGGTGGTCCAGCAGCTAGACCTGGTTTGTTTAACTTGGGCCATATTTATAAAGGCTTCCTGCCTAGTTTGGTTAGTTCCAGTTTAATGATAGTAATAGCAACTTCTGGGCCACCATCTACCAACTCAGTGTACTCATATATAAAAGAGAAATAATAGCACTTAACTCTTAGGATTGTGGCGTGGATTCAGTGCATTAATACAAATATTTAGACCAGTACCTGGCATATAGGAAGTGCTGAATAAATGTTAGCTCCGAGTTCGATCCCTGGGTTGGGAAGATCCCCTGGAGAAGGGAAAGACTACCCACTTCAGTATTCTGGCCTGGAGAAGTCCATGGACTGTGTTACAGTCCAGGGGGTGGCAAAGAGTCGGACATGACTGAGTGACTTTCACTTTTTTATTATTAAGGGTTTACTTAAGCTTTGCTATAAACATCTTAAATACTTTGTTTAAGATCAGCCTTCACTTATAATTCTGCAATTTCTTGAGTACTTTTTCCTCTTTTTGATTTATGTGTTCTGAATGACTTACCACCTAAGAGGCAGAAAAAGATAAAAGCACCATTGAAGACAGTCCTCATTCTAAGATTTCTTGCCAAAAAGAAGATGGAAAGAAAGACATGTACCACCATTAAATCTTTCCTGGGGAAGCAATAAAGTTGTACATTTGTTAGCTATTACAAAATGGGAAATGACTAAAGTTCATTTGTTTCATTAAGAAGGTGTAAATAAATTCACTTTGTGAAGGAAAAATAATGTATTTGTCAAAAATTCACTGTAAACTTCTAGGTTAAGAACACTTTAAGTATCTTCTTCTCAAATGCCGTTCCCACCATCAATAATTTCCCTGAATTGCAAAACTAGGAAATGAAGTAGATAATGTTTCTAGAATAATATCCTGTTAAAAATACTTTTGACTATTAGACAAAAATTTTTATGTATACTTCTTCACAAACTAATGCTTTCATTGCAAATGATCATATTTATAAGGAAACATGATGGTTAACAATAGTTAATATTTATTAAAACGAAGGGAAAGAAATTGTCAGGTTGGCTAAAATATAACATTTCAGTTATGTATGACTTACCTGCCTTCTTTATTAATATCTTGTGGGAATTTTCAAGGTCTTAACGTCTCTAAAGGATAAGAGGAAAAATTTCTGATGTAATAGTTGGTTATAACTGAAACCAGCAAGGCAGGTCTCTGATCCTCTAGGTTCTAAACAGTTTAAACAGTAAAAATTGCCCAAGTAAACAGACATAAAAATTTTCACCTGAACTATCTGATCTATATGGAACTTAACCTGATAAAACTAAGTCAGGTACCAGTTAAACAAATTAACTATAAATTTGGCTAATAATTTCTAAGTTCCCTGTGCTACAGATTAATTAGTTCATGTACACATAGCCATATGGGCATTTTTGTCTGTTCATTACATAAAGTACTTGATCTTGATATTAAAAAAATACCATATAATCTTTACAGTAGAACCTGATACATTCAGAAAGCAATTTGGTTTTTAGAAGTGTTTATTTCTGACTTAATATATAGTTCCAAATTAGGACATTCTTCTTGAAGCAGATTATAATATGAAGACTGTTGAAATCACTTTGGAACATGTTCCCACCAAATTGAGTGTCTATCCCAAACGTAACCATATTAAATATGTTGGGTATATTTTTTATATGAGCATTTTTCTAATGCATCTGTAATTTGGGAATATGTATAATATTGCTTTTTGTAAAAATAGTATCATATACTGCATATAATTTTTCCCTTTGTATTTCACTCAAAAATATGTTTAAAATCTTTTGAGGTCAGTCTTTAAAACTACTTCTTTGTTTTTTCCATTGATATATAATATTTTTGATTTGGATATACTATATTTATTTAGCCATTCCCTGGTTGATTGGGCTTTCCTGGTGGCTCAGACAGTAAAGAATCCGCCTGCAATGTGGGAGACCTGGGTTCAGTGCCTGGGTTGGGAAGATCCCCTGGAGAAGGAATTGGCTACCCACTCTACTATTCTGGCCTGGAGAATTTCATGGACTGAATAGTCCATGGGGTCACAAAGAGTTAGACATGACTGAATGACTTTCTCTTTTTCACTTTTCCTGGTTAATGGCACATCATTTCAGTTCAGTCAGTCGGTCTTGTCCGACTCTTTGCGAACCCATGAATCGCCGCACGCTAGGCCTCCCTGTCCGTCACCAACTCCTGGAATTCACTCAGACTCGCGTCCATAGAGTCAGTGATGCCATTCAGCCATCTCATCCTCTGTCATCCCCTTTTCCTCCTGCCCCCAATCCCTCCCAGCATCAGAGTCTTTTCCAATGAGTCAACTCTTCGCATGAGGTGGCCAAAGTACTGGAGTTTCAGCTTTAGTATCATTCCTTCCAAAGAAATCCCAGGATAGATCTCCTTCAGAAAGGACTAGTTGAATCTCCTTGCAGTCCAAGGGACTCACAAGAGTCNGTCATCCCCTTTTCCTCCTGCCCCCAATCCCTCCCAGCATCAGAGTCTTTTCCAATGAGTCAACTCTTCGCATGAGGTGGCCAAAGTACTGGAGTTTCAGCTTTAGTATCATTCCTTCCAAAGAAATCCCAGGATAGATCTCCTTCAGAAAGGACTAGTTGAATCTCCTTGCAGTCCAAGGGACTCACAAGAGTCTTCAACACCACAGTTCAACAGCATCAATTATTTGGTGCTCAGCTTTCTTCACAGTCCAACTCTCACATCCATACATGACCACTGGAAAAACCATAGCCTTGACTAGACGGACCATTGTTGGCAAAGTAATGTCTCTGCTTTTGAACATGCTATCTAGGTTGGTCATAACTTTTCTTCCAAGAAGTAAACGCATTTTAATTTCATGGCTGCAGTCACCATCTGCAGTGATTTTGGAGGCCCCAAAACAAAGTCTGACACTGTTTCCAGTGTTTCCCCATCTATTTCCCATGAAGTGATGGGACCAGATGCCATGATCTTCATTTTCTGAATGTTGGACTTTAAGCCACTTTTTCACTCTCCACTTTTACTTTCATCAAGAGGCTTTTTAGTTTCTCTTCGCTTTCTGCCATAAGGGTGGTGGCATCTGCATATCTGAGGTTACTAATATTTCTCCCGGCAATCTTGTCTCCAGCTTAGGCTTCTTCCAGCCTAGCGTTTCTCATGATATACTCTGCATATAAGTTAAATAAGGAGGATGACAATATACAGCCTTGACGGACTCTTTTTCCTGTTTGGAACCAGTCTGTTGTTCCATGTCCAGTTTGAACTGTTGCTTCCTGACCTGCATACAGATTTCTCAAGAGGCAGGTCAGGTGGTCTGGTATTCCCATCTCTTGAAGAATTTTCCACAGTTTATTGTGATCCACACAGTCAAAGGCTTTGGCGTAGTCANGGATCCTGCTGTTATTTATATCAGAGAGTGTTTTGCCTATGTTCTCCTCTAGGAGTTTTATAGTTTCTGGTCTTCAACACATCTTTTCGAATCACAGTTTTGTCTGGATATGTGGGATTTCTGGATCATATGGCAACTTTTAGTTTTTTGAGGAACCTCCATACTGTTTTCCATGGTGGCTACACCAACTTATATTCCCACTATGGCATATTCATTTTTAAATTCTCAGTGCTTATCCTCCACTGTGCCTAGACCATAATAAGCTCTCGATTAATGCTACTTTTTCTTCCATTTCTTTGGATGTTTTCCTTTCAATCATATATCTTCCTTGTAAGTTTGTTTTTGACTTTGATGAACCATTATTGAAAAAGTGTTTCCTTGAGTCAAGGTGACATTATCCAATTAGTCAATCTATAACATATGTTTATACATATATAAACTCTTAGATATTAGTTATGAGGACATTTTCTTTAATATATATTTTCTATGTCTCCTTTCCTTGAGTGAGAATTTTTTTTTTTACTCTCTCTAATTGATACCTGTTGGAAATAGATTTTGGCAGAAGCAATCTGTATGGAATGTGGGGCTCTGAAAGTGGCCACTGTGTGTCTTGGAGTTTTTGAATAAAAATTTTCATCTGAGATGCCCTGGAAAGGTAACTGGATATAAAATATTGATTCTTAAATCAATATCCATACATGCTGTATGACTGAATTGAACATATGAAATTCAGGTACAGGCAACATGAGTCTATCATAATTGGAGACAGAGTAGTGTGGTTAATTCTGGGAAGGAAGATGGACTTGAGAAGCGGTACGAGAAAACTTTCTAGGGTGAAATGAAAGTATTCTATGTTTGATCTGTGTGGTAGCCATGTGTTTATACAAATATATAAAAAAGGAACTGTTCATCTGAGATTTGTTCATTGTGCTGAATAATACCTTCAGAGGACATATGTTTTCTTTCCCCTCCTCATTAAGAATGAATCAATGGGAGCCTTTCACAAGCACCTCTGTATGAATCCAGAATTTACTGAATAGTATAAAGGAGTGATGTTATTCAAAAAGTATTTATTCAGTTTCTACTATGTTGCAGACATACTGATTTAAATTTTTTTTTCCTATATCATTTTGGTAGAGAAGTGAAAGGCTGGCAAAGGTGAGACTGGAGACAGAGAGAAAGTTAGGAAGGCATTGCACAGTTCAGTTAAGAGATAATAAAGCCTGGAACCAGGGCAACAGGAGGGATGCAAAAGAGGAAATAGATGAGAGAAATGCCAAGGACTAAGTGTTCACTATCTTAATGCAAACTGTCTTGAGTCAGGAAACAGCTCAGTCCTATCTTTTTCTACAATAACACTCCACTTAGCACACTTTAAAAGAATTATGTCTTTATATTCTCTCTCGCCAGAGTGAAGAAATGCCATCTTGTTATGTCTAGGTCCTAGTAGGATGCTTGGCACATAATAGGTGTTTGATAAATGTTTGCCAAATGAATGGGATATCTTTAGTGGAAGGAAGATCAGAGAAAAGAGTCCCAGAGTAGTAGCATGAGGGTAAGAGATTGTGAGAAGGATAAGTGGCAAGGATAAACCATGAAATTGAATGGACTCTCCTTGGGCTGGTGTAGACTGAGGTCTTAGGTGCTGTATTGGGCCTGAGGAAATGAGCAAACTCTGGTTTTTTTCAAGGGGTTCCTTGGCTGTCTCTTAAGATAGTTCTCCCCTGGCAGTAAGAAGGAAGAAGTGGCTGGTTCCTAGGATTCAACCTTCTGACTGAAATCCTAGAATCCAAGCTAGCTACAAGGCCAGAGTCTTTAAAATCTGAATATGCTGGAGAACCTTGGGAAAACTCTATTCAGGCAAATCAGGACAGGATTGTCTGTCTCTAGGGATGGTTACCTTTGTGGTAATACAAAGACATTGAATGACCTTAAATAATTCACTTCATCATCCTGAGCCTTGATTTCCTCATCTCTATAATGAAGGGCTGGATTATAGTGTTCTGTGGTTCCACATGCACCGAGAAGCCTGGCAGGCCACAGTCCATGGGATCACAAGAGTCGGACACGACTCAGCGACCAAACCGCTGCCAGCTCCATTTTAGTCCTCCAGTTAGTGAACAGAAGGAGAAACTCTAAAATCACAGGTTTGGATAAAACCTCCTTAGTAGCAAGAAATGACATTTGTATTCTATGAACCTTGATTTCTCACCATAGTAAGAGGGGTGTGTATGCTCATCGAGGGACTGGTGCCTGTCACACCAGCTGCAGTGTGACACACACACACACACACACATGGCAGAGTACTACTAGTGAGTCACATTTAAGACACTCTCCTCTATTTTCTGGTAGATTTTGTGATGAAGAAAAATGTGAAATACATAACTTTATGCCCAGGAGGGTGAGAGCAGGGTTTAAAAGCACTCCAATACTTACTGTAAGATGGTTTGCCTATAAGAGCCATTGTTATCTTGATCTCTGCTAAGAGCTAATGCTGAATTATATTACTTTGAAGCTAAAGAAACATTGCCACCAACCTTAGTGGCTTAGGGATAGAAAACTTTTTATTTCCATTTGGGGAGATTCAATGGAGAAGGCAATGGCACCCCACTCCAGGACTCTTGTCTGGAAAATCCCATGGACGGAGGAGCCTGGTAGGCTGCGGTCCACGGGGTTGCTAAGAGTCAGACACTACTGAGCAACTTCACTTTCATGCACTGGAGGAGGAAATGGCAACCCACTCCAGTGTTCTTGCCTGGAGAATCACAGGGATGGGGGAGCCTGGTGGGCTGCCGTCTATGGGGTCACACAGAGTCGGACATGACTGAAGCGACTTAGCAGCAGCAGCAGCAGCAGAGAGATTACAAGATTTCCTTTATATGACTCATTAAGTAAATGAAGATTTAGGACCAAAAAAGCCCAAGTGTCCTCATTCTCCATGAGGATGTTTCCTCAGATACTGAACGTGAACTTCCTTTATGGGTAACAGAGATGTTACAGTAGCAAATGAACATTATAATTTATATGTACTAATATCTAGAATCTATAGCGGTTTAAGATTCTAAACCAAACTTTAGATATTGCCATTTATTCAATAATTACTTATTGACCTCTTAGTATGTGTCAGATACTATACAGTTAAAGCAAAAGCAAAAAAAAAAAAAATCTTGCCATCATGCAGCTTGTATTCTCTTGAAAGAAAAAGAAATGAGAGAGCAAATATATGTACATACAAATAAAATAATTTCAAATAATGATGAGTACCATAAGAAAATAAAATAAGGAAATGTGATAAACAGTGATGACAGGTAGGAAATATCTATCAGAGTCCCAAAAGGTGTTATGGGTTGAATCGTGTCTTTCTAAAATGTATATGAAATCCTACCCCAGTACCTCAGTTCAGTTCATTTCAGTCGCTTAGTTGTGTCCGACTCTTTGTGACCCTATGGACTGCAGCCCGCCAGGCTTCCCTGTCCATCACCAACTCCCAGAGCTTACTCAAACTCATGTCCATTGAATCAGAGATGCCATCCAACCATCTCATCCTCTGTCATTCCTTTCTCCTCCCACCTTAAATCTTTCCCAGCATCAAAATTTTTTTCAAATGAGTCAGTTCTTCACATCAGGTGGCCAAAGTATTGGAGTTTCAGCTTCAGTATCAGCCCTTTCAGTGAATATTCAGGACTGCTTTCCCTTAGGATGGATTGGTTGGATCTCCTTGCAGTCCAAGGGACTCTCAAGAGTCTTCTCCAACATCACAGTTCAAAAGCATCAGTTCTTCAGCACTCAGCTTTCTTTATGGTCCAACTCTCACATTCAGACAAGACTACTGGAAAAACCAAAGCTTTGACTAGATGGACCTTTGATGAGAATCCCATGAACAGTATGAAAAGTACCTCAGAATGTGGCCTTATTTGGAAATAGGGTCATTGAACATCCAATTAGTTAAATTCCAACATTAGAGTAATTTCTAATTCAATATGACATGAAGGAGAAATTTGGACAGAGACACACAGGCAGAGAACATCATGTGAAGATGAAGGCCGAGATTGGGGTGATGCTTTTATAAGCCAAGGGATGCCAAAGATTGCAAGTAAACCTTCATCAACTAGGGAAGAGGCATAAAACAGATTCTCTCTCACAGTTCTCAGAAGGAGCCAGCCCTGTCTACACCTTGGTTTTGGATATCTAACTTCTAGAATTGTGAGACAATAAATTTCTGTTATTTAAGCCACACAGTTTGTGGTACTTTGTGATGGCAACCCTAGCAGACTAATACATAATACTAATACATAAGGAAGTGGATGGCATACTCAAGGTAAAAGGGATGCAAACAAGGGACGATGAAACCCCCTAGACCCCAAATAGGCTGTTGCTTCTGATCTTAAAGGGATAAAGGGAAGGAGCCACTGGTGGAACGTTATGGGAAGTGATGGCTATAGAACTTTGGTAAAAGAACATGGCCACCACCAACCAACAGCTCAGCATGGGGGGGAACCAGGGAAATACTAGATCTTTCTTTCCTTCTGCCCTTCTGTTTCCTGCCGTTGCTTCCCACTGGCAAAACCCAACAGAAAGAGAGAGCAAAGAGGCCTGGCTGATTCATCTTGTGAAGGTCAGCTTCCTGAGGGACAGGGTCTAATGGAGAAGAGTAGACACTATGTTTGGAGGAACAAATGACAACTCTCTAGCAGGGTTAGGGAGGAGACAGCAGTCGAGCTGAGGACTCAGTGAAGCAGCCATCATGGGGAACCGTGTTCCTGCAGAGGGAACAGCAGGTGTAAAGGCCCTGAGATGGGAGTGAACTAAGTGATTTGAGAAGGAGAGAGCCTGAGTGCTCAGGTGTGGTGAGTGCGGGGGCATACCGACTTGGTGAACTCCGAGAGACGGGCAACTGTTATAACATTTAGGGCCTCGTTTAGGTGTCAGTGAGAAGGTTAGACTTGTTATGGGAAACAAATGGAGAATTTTAAATTATTGAGATGTGATGTGACTTGCATTTTGAAGGGATCACTTTAACTGCTTGGTGGAGTCTGGTTTTAGGAGGGTTAGCATAGAAGCAGGGTGCTTACTTAGGGGGTGATAGCAGTACTCAAATGAGACATCATGGTGACTTGAATAAAAGTGGTGGATAAGAAGGTGGAGCACAGGGGACAGAGTGAGGCTCTACACTGGAAATAGGGAAGAAAGGACTTGTACTTCCACTTATGTGGGAAGGAAGGAAAAATGAGGAATCAAGGCTGATGTCTGGGTTTTTTGGCTAGAGTAATTCGGTGTTTCATATATACCGAGACAGGGAAATCGGGGAAGAACAGATTTGAGAGGAAAACTATAAGTTCTGATTGGGATACATTAAGTTTTAAATATCCTATAAACTTCCAAGTAAAGATTACAAGTAGCAGCTGGCAATGAATCTCAAGCTTAGGAGAGAAGTTAGGGCTAGAAATATAAATTTGATGTGTTATTTGAAGCGTGTATATGAAATTGGATAGCACTGCCTATTGCAAGATTATACACAGAGAAGAGAGGACTTTTTCTGGCAATATGGAAAGCTAGAGATTCTGAAACCCATGTCTGCTGCGTGACATCTAAAAATATTCAACAACAATGAAAAAAAGCCTTTTGAAATAATCGAATACTCCCTTTAAGAAACTAATGAAAATTCACCGAGGTTAGGAATAAAGAGGAACAGGAGAAACTGGAGGCAAATATTGTGGACTGAATATTTATGTCCTCCCAAAATTCATATTGAATTTGAAGTCTCAGGCCCCAGTGTGGCTATATTTGGAGATGTGGCCTTGGAGGAAGTAATTAAAGCGAAATGAAGTTGGAAGTGTGGTACTCTGATCTGACTGGATTAGGGTCTTTTTAAGAAGACACTGGAGACATCTGACTTCCTCTACCCACTTCCTCAACTTGAAGAGGCAGTGAGAAGGCAGCTGTCTACAATACAGAAAGAGGGTCCTCACCAGAAGTCAAATCTGCTAGAACGCTGGCTTTGGACTATTAGGCTCTAGAACGATGAGAGAATAACTTGGTTACTCAGTCGGTGATGTTTTGTTATGGCAGCCTGAGCAGACTAAGACAACAAATGAACCTTGAATCCTTTGTAAATATTGAAACCGCTGGATATGGGTGATCTAGAGCTTTGGAACATAAGGGATATTGGAGACAAAGTACTGGGTCAGTGCAGGTCATAGATTTATTACATAAATCCAGGAAGTAAGCCAGAAAGAAAAACACCAATACAGTATACTAGCATATATATATGGAATTTAGAAAGATAGTAACGATAACCCTGTATGCGAGACAGCAAAAGAGACACAGATGTATAGAACAGTCTTTTGAACTCTGTGGGAGAGGGCGAGGGTGGGATGATTTGGGAGAATGGCATTGAAACATGCATAATATCATATGTGAAACGAATCGCCAGTCCAGGTTCGATGCATGATACAGGATGCTCAGGGCTGGTGCACTGGGATGACCCAGAGGGATGGTACGAGGAGGGAGAGGGGAGGGGGGTTCAGGATGGGGAACATGTGTACACCTGTGGTGGATTTATGTTGATGTATGGCAAAACCAATATAAGATTGTAAAGTAATTAGCCTCCAATTAAAATAAATAAGTTTAGATTAAAAAAAGAAACAGCTATGTCCTTAGGTAAAGGGTGAACTAAAAAAAGAAAACTCCCCTCTCAGAAGCAGACAGCAATATTGAGTGTGGTACTGGAGGGAGGTTAAAGAAAAGAACTGTCTCCTCTAACAATATCTTTCATATTTGGCTGAATTTATATTATTTTTGTGGTTCTAAGAATGATAGGCTAGGGACTGTAGTTTAAAGGAGATGCTGGTGTCCTCAGGCACAGAGCAAACCAACACAAATTCTCCTTAGAGGACTTTCCCTTTGTTTTAGGTTTTAGAGAATTCCTACAAAGTTCAACAACATTTATTTTATTTTATTTTTTGTTGAAGTTTAGTTGATTTACAATGTTGTACCAATCTCTGCTGTATAGCAAAATGACTCAGTTATACACATATACTATGTTCTTTTTTAACATTCTTTTCCATGATGGCTTATCACCAGCTGATAGGAGGCAGGAGGCAGGTCAGGTGATCTGGTATTCCCATCTCTTGAAGAATTTTCCACAGTTTGTTGTGATCCATACAGTCAAACGCTTTAGCATAGTCAATGAAGCAGAAGTAGATGCTTTCCTGTAATTTCCTTGCTTTCTCTATGATCCAAAAGATGTTGGCAATTTGATCTCTGGTTCCTCTGCCTTTTCTAAATCCAGCTTGTGCATCTGGAGGTTTTCAGTTCACGTACTGTTGAAGCCTAGCTTGAAGGATTTTGAGCGTAACCTTGCCAACATGTGAAATGAGTGCAATTGTACAGTAGTTTGAACATTCTTTGGCATTGCCCTTCTTTGGGATTGAAATCGAACTGGCCTTTTCCAGTCCTGTGGCCACTACTAAGTTGTTCAGATTTGCTGGCATATTGAGTGCAGCATCACTTTAACAGTATCATCTTTCAGGATTTGGAATAGCTCAACTGGAACTCTAACACCTCCACTAGCTTTTTTGTAGTAATGCTTTCTAAGGCCCACTTAATTTTCTATTCCTGGATGTCTGGCTCTAGGTGAGTGAACACATCATTGTGGTTATCCAGGTCATTAAAGACTTTGTACAGCTGTTCTCTGTATTCTTGCTACCTCTTCTTAAGCTCTTCTGCTTCTGTTGGGTCCATACCATTTCTGTCCTTTATTGTGCCCATCTTTGCATGAAATATTCCCTTGGTATCTTTAATTTTCTCGAAGAGATCTCTAGTTTTTCCCATTCTATTGTTTTCCTCTATTTCCTTGCATTGTTTACTTAGGAAGGCTTTCTTATCTCTCCTCGTTATTCTTTGGAACTCTGCATTCAGTTGGGTATTTCTTTCCCTTTTAAAGCCTTCACTCCTCTTTTTATCTCAGGTATTTGGAAGGCCTCCTCAGACAACCATTTTGCCTTCTTGCATTTCTTTTTCTTTGAGATAGTTTTGGTCACTGCCTCCTATACAATGTTATGAGCCTTTGTCCATAGTTCTTCAGGCATTCTGTCTACTAGATCTAATCCCTTGAATCTATTTGTCACTTTCACTGTATAATCATAGGGGATTTGATTTAGGTCATAGCTGAATGACCTAGCGGTTTTCCCTACTTTCTTCAACTTAAGTCTGAATTTTGCAATAAGAAACTCCTGATCTGAGCCACAGTCAGCTCTTGGTCTTGTTTTTGCTGACTGTGTACAGCTTCTCCATCTTCAGCTGTGAAGAGTATAATAAATCTGATTTCAGTATTTACCATCTGGTGATGTCTATGTGTAGAGTCATCTCTTGTGTTTGAAGAGTGTGTTTGCTATGACCAGTGTGTTCTCTAGTCAAAATTCGGTTAGCCTTTGCCCTGCTTAAAATTGGCTTAAAACTCAACATCCAGAAAACTAAGATCATGGCATCTGGTGCCTTCACTTCACGGCAAATAAATGGGGAAAAAATGGAAACAGTGACAGATTTTATCTTCTTGAGCTCCAAAATCACTGTGGATGGTGACTGTAGCCTTGAAATTAAAAGATGCTTGCTTGTTGGAAGAAAAGTTATAACAAACCTTGACAGCATATTAAAAGGTAGACAGCATATATAAAGGTCTATACAGTCAAAGCTATGGTTTTACCAGCACTCATGTGTGGATGTGAGAGTTGGGCCATAAAGAAGGCTGAGCACCGAACTGATGCTTTCAAACCATGGTGCTGGAGAAGACTCTTGAGAGTCCCTTGCACTGCAAGGTGATCAAACCAGTCAACCCTAACGGAAACCAGTCCTGAATATTCACTGGAAGGACTGATGCTGAAGCTGAAATTCCACTACTTTGGTCACCTAATGTGAAGAGCTGACTCATTGAAAAAGACCCTGATGCTGGGAAGACTGAGGGCAGGAGGAGAAGCGGGTGACAGAGGCTGAGATGCTTGGGTGGCTTCACTGACTCAATGGACATGAGTTTGAGCAAGTTCCAGGAGATGGTGAAGGACAGGGAAGACTGGCATGCTACAGTCTGTGGGGTTGCAAAGAGTTGTATACAATTTATTGACTGAACAACATTTGGGAGATTTTAATACATATGTCTCAGTTTTTGATAGATCAAGAAGACAGAAGTCACTGTAGACAGAGAAAATTAGACCAAAACATTCTTGATCTCAAGTACAAATATAGGATTCTGTATTTAATAATTGGAGAATGTGTCTCTTTTTAAAAACCGTTAGTTTAAAAACAGACTACTTATTAGGCCATAAAATAAATATTGACACATTTCAAAGAATCAGTATCCTATAGAACTCATTTTCTAACCAATGCATTCAGAAACAAAGTGCTAAATTTAAAACATGTGATATAAAATTCAAAATTAGCCTTCTGAATATCTCAAGTATCAGTGACAATATAATAGAACTAAAAGATCATGAGAGTGCTACATAACTGGATTTACCTTTTTTTTTTTTGACCGTGCTGTGTGGCTTGCGGGATTTTAGTCTCTGACCCCAGGGATTGAACTTGGGCCCTGTTTTGCTGAAAGTTTTTACGTTCATTTCAGGTTCAAAGAATTGGTTAAATAAATAAGCCACTCGTTCTATACAAATAAATAATACCAGTATTTATTAGAGAATTATCTAGCTTCCTTTCAATATACTAACATTAAAAGGAAAGAGAAATAGAAAGAGCAGAGGATATATCACCAAATTGGGTTTTGACCAATATCCAGACTTAAACAGTGCTGAAAAGTCCCATGTCATAGCATATCTGGAGTTCCAGCTGGGAAAAGGTCCCAGGCAGCATGTCTGCTCTGTAGGTGAGACTTCAAAAATAGCAGTTCGGGGTTCTGGATTATAATCTCAGGACGAAAATTGACAATGTCATCAGTCTGTAAGCAAACCTGCGGGTCTGGTATTATGTTAATCTTTTTTTACAATGCTGTTTGCTTTGTACTTTGTATCTTGGAAGTTTGTTAAGTCCCAGGAGTGGTTGGCCAGATCCCCTCCAGGAGTTCCACAAATTCTAAGACCCACCCTCTGTCTGTCTATGGTGCCTCTCAGCCAGCACTCAGAGCAGATGTGACTGACATAGCAGTAGAGCAGTAGTCAGGGCAGTATCTCGGTAGGTCAGAAGCAAGGTCAGAGGCTTGCTCTGCTCTCTTGCCTCTGCAGCCTGAACAAGACTATCTCCATTTTATTTCCCTAACCAGCAATGGCACCCCACTCCAGTACACTTGCCTGGCAAATCCCATGGACAGAGGAGCCTGGTGGGCTGCAGTCCATGGGGTCGCTGGGAGTCAGACACGATTGAGTGACTTCACTTTGACTTTTCACTTTCATGCATTGGAGAAGGAAATGGCAACCACTCCAGTGTTCTTGCTGGGAGAATCCCAGGGACGGGGGAGCCTGGTGGGCTGCCGTCTAGGGGGTCGCACAGAGTTGGACATGACTGAAGCGACTTAGCAGCAACCGGCCCTCAGAAGTGAGAATGCAGAATCCTAACCACTGTATCACCAGGAAATTCCCCATATTTAGCTTTAAAACTTAGAGAAAACATATTAGCTGATATTTTTAAAAGTGTATTATTTATTTGGTCACACAGCATGTGGAATCTTAGTTCCTCAACCAGGGATCAAACCTACATCCCCTGCACTGGGGACATAGAGTCGTAACCACTGGACTTCCAGGGAAGTTCCTTAGCTGTTTATTTTGAAAAAGAAGAAAGACTGGAAATGAGATGAGCATTCAACTTAAGGAGTGGGGAAGAGAAAAGCTATAAATTGTAAGAAAGCAGAAGGAAGAAATCTCAAATGCTGAAGCAGAAAGCAGATGGAAGACAAAGATAAACTGAACAGATGAACAAATTAAAAGTTGATTCTTTAAAAGTACTGATAAGGTGGTAAACAGGCACATGAAAAGATGGTCAACATTGCTAATTGTTGGAGAAATGCAAATCAAAACTACAGTCAGGTATCACTTCACATCAGTCAGAATGGCCATCATCAAAACATCTACAAATAACAGATGCTGAAAAGGGTGTGGAGAAAAAGGAACCCTCCTATGCTGTTGATGGGAATGTAAATTGATACAGCCATAATGGAAAACAGTAGGGAAGTTCCTCAAAAAACTAGAAACAGAGTCGTTGTACGATCTTACAGTCCCACTCCTGGCATATATCTGGAGGAAACTCTAATTTGAAAAGATATATTCACTCCTATGTTCATAGCAGCATTATTTACAATAGTCAAGACTTGGAAGCAACCTAAATGCCCTTCAATAGATGAATGGGTAAAGAAGAGGTTGTATAGGTATATATAGTATATATAAAGTAGTGTGTATATATACACATATATGTATATATATTTATATACATATACATGTATATGTATATATATTTATATACACACAATGGAGTATTATTACTCAGCCATAAAAAGGAATGAAATAATGCCATTTGTAGCATTATGGATGGACCTAGAGATTATCATTCCAAGTGAGTAAGTCAGAAAGAGAAATCCAAATACCACATGATATCACTTATATGTGTAATCTAAAATATGACATAAATGAATTTCTCTACAAAACAGATTCATGGACATATAGAAAGCAAACTTCTGGTTATCAAAGGGATAAGGGGTATGGATAAATTAGGAATTTGGAATTAATAGATACATAAACAACAAGAATCTATATGTAAAATAGATAAACAGCAAGGGCCTATGGCACAGGGAATATCAATATCTTATAATAACCTATAAAAGAAAAGAATCAGAAAGAGTGCACCTGAAATGTAAATTAGCTACACTTCAATTTAGAAAGCTCTTAAAAATAATTAAAGTGCTAATAAAACTGACAAACTCCTAGGAAAATTAATCAATAAAAAATAGAATGCAAAAATTAAACAATGATTTGACTGTGGATTTCTTATCAGAAAAACATAAAAAGCCAGAAGATAGTGAACCGATATAATTAAAGTACTAAGAGAAAAGGATTTTCAGCCCTGAATTCTACAGCCAGCAAAAATAAATGTCCTTTAGGGATGTAAGCAAAATGGAGATAGTTTCAGGTGAGGAGAAAACAGAGTTGTCAGCATGACATTTATTCTAAAAGAAATGCTGAAATTCTGAAGTTCTTCAGACTGGAGGGAAATGATACCTGGTAGAAACACGGAACTTCAAGAATACAGGAAAAACAACATAAATAAATGGCAAATATTTGGGTATATAGGCTATTTTTCTTATTTTAAGATCTTTAAATACATGTGACAGTTGAACAGAAAGTGGAACATTTGTTTGGTAGGGTTTTCATTGTAGTACAAATGATGACTATAATCTAAAGAAGCAAGAGTGAAGGGTCCATGTGCTTGGAAGGCTTTTACATTTTGTTTGAGGTGGCAAAATATTAGCTCTAAGTAGATTAAGAGAGGTTTGTGTGTTACAGTCACTATAGCAACTACTAAAACAGTAACACCCAGAGATATATCCTCTTGGTAATCATAGAAGAAATAGAAAATCGTCAAGGATATAGGAGACTTGGAATTCTTTCAAGGACACAAGGAACATTTGCTTAGAGATAGAATTCTTCATAAAACAAATCTTAAATTTTTAAAAGACTAGAAATCATACAGAATAGTTTATGTGGTCAATAGTTTATGTAGCCTTTTTGATAAAGGTCAAGAAAGTATAGTTTTTTTTTTTTTCAACAAATGGTGCTAAAACAATTGCATATCCATGCAAAAATGTTACCTGAACCCATGCCTTACACTTCATACAAAAATTAACTGAAATGCATCATAGAGCTGAAAATAAACAAAATATATGTACTTTCCATGAGAAAATATAGGAGAAAAGTCTTTGATTGTGAATTGAGAATTCTTAGACACCAAAAACATTATCCATAAAAAAACAAACAAGCAAAAAAAGATTTCCTTCTTTCCCTGGCAGGAAACCAAGATCCTGCATGCCACACGGAATAGCCAAAAAATAAAAGGAACCAAAAAACCTGATAAATTAGACTTAAGCAAAACTAAAAACCTTTGCTTTCCAAAAGATAGCTACCAGAATGAAATAGAAAGTCACAGACTAGGAGAAAATATTTGTAAATTATGTGTCTGAAAAAGCACCTGTGTTCAGAAAGTAAATAAAGAACTCTCACAACTAAATGGTGAAAGACAAACAGCCCAATTATTAATATAAATAAACAGGCAAAGGATCTGAACAGTCAGTTCACCAAAGAAGACATACAGATGGCAAATAAGCACATGGAAAGATGCTTACCATCGTTAGTCATGAGGAAAGTGCTAATTGAAATAATAATTAGATACCAGCATACACTCTTAGAATGGCTAAAAGAAAAGAAAAAGAAGCCTAACAATCTCAGGTAATGGCTTGATACAGATCACATGGAACTTGCAAACTTTGCTGGCTGAAATACAAAATGGCAGTGTCTTGGAAAACAGTTCAGTTGTCTCTTATAATAATAAGCATACACTTAACCTATGTCCTAGTAATCTCACTCCTGTGTGTTTACCCAAGGGAATGAAAATTATGTTCACACAAAAACCTACATGTGAGTGGTTTGGGCAACTTTACTCATAATTGCCTCACATTGGAAGCAATCCAGATGTCCCTCAATTGGTGAATGGATAAACAAACTGCAGTACATTTATACAGTGGAATGCTACTCAACAATAAAAACTAATGAACTACTGGTGTTTGTAAACAGAAATGGATCTTAGTTGCATTATTCTGAATGATAGAAGTCATAGGTGTAGTAAGGCTGCATATTCCTTGGTACCGTTTAAATGGCATCTGGAAAAGACAAAACTATAGTGCTCACCATGGTTTGAAGTAAAGGGGTGGGACTGACTACAAAAAGACAGCTTAAGAAATTTTGGGAGATGATCAAAGTATTCTGTACTTGCTTGTCATCATAGTTACAAGACTATGCATTTTTTAATTTTAGTGGACATAAATTTAAAAATTAATAGGAAAAAAGCTCAGGAGTGTTGGCAGGGAGAGATAATTTATTACTTATATGATGTATTAGGGAAGACTGAGGAAGTGACTTTAACCTGAGCTGTGAAGGATGGAGATGAGTTGGCTAGGAGAGAAGGGAGGGAAAGATTACAGGCAGAGGAAACAGCTTAAATAATAGACGTGCTTGACCAGACAGGTAAGTACTTTGGTTCTCTAAAGCTTAGAGAAAACCAGTGTGGCTGTAGCCCAGAGCAGTAGGGCAAGAGAAGAGAAGGCTTTTTGGGCCTTTTAAAGATTTTGGCTTCTATTTGAAAACAGTGAGATTTTGCTAGCAATTAGGAGTAGATTGATTAGATTAAGAATTGTACTCTAAAATAGGGCTGCATGTTGGAGAACACATTGGAGAGGAGAGAAAGTAGAAGCTGGAGGATTTGCTTGGTGGATTGACCGTCCCAGCATAAATGAAAAAATGGCCTGGATATAATCCTCTCATAGATTATATGTAATTTTCACCCTCCTGGGAAAAATTAGCATGTCTAATAAATGGTTATGACAGTTTCTAATGCATTTTGATGAAATGAGGGCTTGTTCTGGTTAACTAGTGACATACACAGTTAATTATCAGCTGTTTATCAGGGATCTACTGACCTTCAACCAGATTGTTCCTCCCTTCTATATCTAACCCATTTTCTTTTCCTAGGAAATTTCCTTATTAGAAATAAATATTTTAATTGGTCTAAAAAGAACATTTTTTTCTTGCATGTGTGCAAGAGTATAAAAAAATGTTGACACGTTTATTTTTTAAAAAGTTTTTAGCAAAGTTTCTTGGTATAAAATACCCCAACATTAATTGCCTTCGTGAATATCATCAATAAACTACTAATAAACATAAATTTTAAAAGATGCCATTTATATAAATAGCAATTAAAGATAAGGAATTTGGGAATAAATACAACAGAAGTACTTATATATGGTGGAATATTGTGCATGCATCCTTAGTCATGTCCAACTTTTTGTGACCCTATAGGGCTCCTTTGTCCATAGGATTCTTCAGGCAAGAATACTGGAGTGGACTGCCATTTCCTCTTTAAGGGTTTTCCTGACTCAGGAATCGAACCTGAGTCTCCCGAGTCTTCTGCTTTGACAGGTAGATTCTTTACCACTGAGTCATCTGGGAAGCCCAGTACTCAGCCATAACAAAGGACAAAATATACTCTTTGCAGCAATGCTGATGGACCTAGTGACTAATACTGAGTGAAAGACAGAAAGACTAATATATGATATTGCTTGTAAGTGGAATCTAAATAACAGTACAAATGAACTTATTTACAAAACAGAAGTAGCGCCATGGATATAGAAAACAAACTTATGGTTACCAGAGGATAAAGTAGGGGGAGGGATAAATTGGGAAACTGACACTGACATATATGCACTGCTATGTACAAAATAGATAACTAATAACCTGCTGTAGAGCACAGGGGACTCAATACTCTGTAACAGCCTATGTGGGAAAAAAATCTAAAAGAAAAAAAAAAGAGTGGATATATAAATGTATAACTGATTCACTTTGCTGCCCACCTGAAACTAACACAGCATTACACAACTATACCCCAATAAAAATTTTAAAAATGAGATACAAACTACTGTGCATAAAATAAGCTACAAGAATATGTTGTACAGCACAGGGAATTATAGCCATTGTTTTATAATAACTTTAAATGAAGTATAATCTATAAAAACATTGAATCTCTATGTTGTATACCTGAAACTAATATATTACAAATCAGCTATACTTCAATTTAAAAAAAAGACAGAAGGTCACTATGAAGAAATTGTATAACTTTATTAAAGGTATGTTAGTTTCCTAGGACAGCCATAGCAAAGTGCCACAAATTAGTAGATTAAAATAACAGAAATTTATTCTGTCACAGTTCTGGCAGACATCCAAAATCAAGATGTTAGCAGGGCTGCAGTCCCTCTGAAAGCTTTAGAGGAGAATCCTTCCTTGCCTTTTCCAGCTTCTGGTAGCTCTGGGTGTCCCTTGGCTTGCAGCTGAATAAATTCTATTTCTGCCTCTGCCTTCATATGGCCTGCCTTCTGTGTCTGTCTTCTCTTCTGTATCTTAGACACTTGCTATTAGACTTAAGACCTACCTGGATAATCCAGGGTGATAGCATCTTGAGTTCTTTAATCTGCAAAGACATTTTTTTTCCAAATAAGGTCACATTTATAGGTTCCAGGGGTTCATATATGGACATATCTTTTGGGGGCCATCATTCAGAAATAACCAAATAAATGGAGGGATGTAACATGGTCAGACTAATGACAACAACAATTACAACTTCAATTTCTGCCAAATTTATCTTGTGAAATTGATTCAATGTCATATCTCCAAAGGTTTTTTAGATGGAAGTTAACTAATTGGTTCTAAAAAGGGCAAATAATCAGGATACTCTCTAACAAACAAACAAACAAACAAAAAGCTGAATGAGGAGATGTGACAACTAGATATAAAGAGTTATTTCAAATTTATTTCTAATAAATGTTTTAGTATACTATAAAAGATCACATGACATTGGCACAAAGATAAAAGAAACTGACCAATGGAGCAGAAATTAATATACACATATATTGAAACCCAATATATGGAAAATGTGGCATTGAAGATCTATGGGGAAGGAGTGATTTTTAAAGAGATGTTCCTGGAGCAATAGGTTATCCACACTGAAAAAACTGAAATCAGATCCCTACCTCATAGGATCTCCAAATATCTATTCCAGAAGCATTAAAGCCTTAAATGTAAAAGTCAGAACTTTAACACTGTTTGAAGAAAACACAGAAATGATTTACTAAGCAAGAAGTGATAGTACTAACAATAAAAGATAAAAATGATAGATGTTATTACATGAAAATTAAGAATCTTTTGTAAATGAGAAGATATCTTAGAATAAAAACATGCTGAAAACTTAGAGAAGACACTGGAACACGTACAACAAAAGACTGATATCCAGATGATATACAGAATTTCTGAAAAAACTAAAAGACCAACAAAATATACATGTATATTATATCCACATATATTGCTATATGGGCTTCGCAGGTGGCAATAGTGGTAAAGAACCTGTCTGCCAAAGCAGGAGACATAAGAGACGTGGGTTTGATTCCTGGGTCAGGAAGATCCCCTGGAGGAGGGCATGGTAAGCCACTCCATTATTCTTGCCTGGAAAAATTCCATGGACAGAGGAGGCTGGCAGGCTACAGTCCATGGGGTCACAAAGAGTCAGACATGACTGAAGTGATTTTGCACAGCACAGCAGCACTTATTACTATTTATTATTGTTGTTCAGTTGCTAAGTTGTATCTGAGTCTGCAACCTCGTGGACTGTAGCATGCCAGGCTCCTCTGTCCTCCATTGTCTCCTAGAGTTGGCTCAAATTCATGTCCTTTGAGTCACTGATGCTATCTAACTATTTCATCCTCTGCCGCCTGCTTCTCCTTTTGCCTTCAGTCTTTCCCAGTGTGAGGGTCTTCTCCAGTGAGTTGGCTCCTCACATCAGATGGCCAAAGTATTGGAGCTTCAGCATCAGTCCTTCCAATAAATATTTCAGGGTTGATTTCCTTTAGGATTGACTGGTTAGAATATACTCTAATAGATATAATAGCTATATATAATATAGATGTATTAAATATAATCTATATAATACATATATACTAGAATAGCTATATCTATTAGATTAAATTTTAATATAAAATTGGGCAAAATGCCTAAGCAGACATTCTAAAGAGGAAATATGAATACAAAATATGTTCAATCTCATTATTAATTGTGAAAATACAAATGAAACAATAATATATCACATTGGCAAAAATTTATAAATTGTATAACATTGTATTCTGCTGGGTCTGAGTAACAACAGAAACTGTTGGTGGTGATAGTGGATATTGGTGTAAGCATTTTGGATCGTGGCTCAGAGAGTAAAGAATCTGCAATTCAGGAGACCTGGGTTCAATCTCTGGGTCAGGAAGATCCCCTGGAGAAGGGAATGTCTACCCACTCCAGTATTCTTGCCTGGAGAATTCCATGGACAAAGGAGCCTGGCAGGCTACAGTCCATGGGGTCGCAAAGACTTGAACATGACTGAGCGACTTTCATCTTTATCATGGTATTATCTAGTAAATTTCAACTTGTACACACTGTATGACTCAGAGATTCTCTTCTCAGAAGTACACTCTGGGGCTTAGAGAACCTCTTGGCCTGTAGACAGCAGACATGTACAAGAATGTTTACAGAGGCAAGGTTTGTAACGACAAGTAACTGGAATCAACCCACTCATCCATCAGTAGGAAAACAGATGGATGAAGATGCTGTCATAGGGTGGGACATTGGAGAACCACGAAGAAGAGTGAACTGTAGCTGCTCAGCTAAGCATGAAGGACTGTTTGAGACTTAATATTAAATGAAGAAAAAAAGAATGACTTGGAGGAATAGAGTAATATTTTTATAATGTTTGGTGATGGTGGTTTAGTTGCTGAGTCACGACTTAGTTGCTAAGTCATGACTTTTTGAGACCCTATGGATTATAGCCTGCCAGACTCCTTTGTCCATGCAATTTCCCAGGAAAGAATACTGGAGTAGATTGCCATTTCCTTCTCCAGGAGATCTTCCCAACCCAGGAGTAGAACCCTTCTATTTTGCATTGCAGGCCATCTACTGCATTGCAGGTGAATTCTTTACTAGTGAGCCACCAAGGAAGCCCCAACATTTAGATTTTATAAAGTTTACAAGCAAAAAACTGAAAGACATTTTCCATTTCATAAATTGGGCAGCAGGCGGAGCTACCACTGAGCAGAAGCTAGGTGCAGAATTCACTTCAAGTGCAAATTTAAGGAGTGTCAAAAAAGTAATCAAGATAAATCATATTTTAATACTATATTAAAAAGAATCAAATTGGCAAACCACAACCCTCGGGTCAGACATCTGGTTTTTCAAATTATATTGGAAGCAGGGCTGGTATTAGGGTGAGCCAAGTGAGGCAGTAAAACTACAGGATCAGTTTTACTATTGTCTTTACCTAAAAGTGTCATATTTTGTTCATCATGGGATTTTTCACATTAACTTTGATTTTTAAAATATTGCATTAAAATATTATTTATCCTGATTTTTAATTTTTTTGGTGCCCCCTTAAATTTCACACTGAAAGAAAAAAATGTCTCTCTTGGCCCCTCTCTAGTCCTGGTCCTGGTTGGCTATATCATTAAGCTTCATCTAACTTGCAAAATGTCATATATTCTTTAAAATTTATCCAATATTTCAAAATTTTAAAATCGAGACTTCCCTGGGGGTCCAATGGTTAAGAGTTTGCCTTGAAGTGCAAAGGACACAGGTTCAATTCCTGGTCGAAATAAATATTTTAAAAAATGAGATTAAAAAAAACATAAGCAAAGAGGCCTAGAGAAAGAATTTTGAGGTCACTCCAAATCTCTGTAATTTGGAATAGGTGATGCAAGTTAAAAGGATCAAAAAGGAGAAGCCCAAGAGGTAGGAAGAAAAATGAGGACTGTGGCATTTTCCAAGAGTGGGAATATTTGCCAGTCTATTGGGTCAAAGCAGCTGCTGCTATAAATAGCTAGACAATCACCTGTTAAATATGCACTTTTTCAATCACTTAGACTTTGCCTTCAGAAATCTTATCTAATGATAGTCTAGCTGTGGGAAGAAATCACACTGTGCATTCATGCACATGAAACATAAATTATAATGTAAAATTATGAAAAGCTGTATTTTTGAGCAATCAGAGGTTTAGATATTGTCTTTAGCGTTTTGAGTTGTTGACACGGAATGTTGAAATCATCTGAGAGGCTGTTGTGTCTCTACCTACCTTACTTTGCTGATTGTCTCTTATGCTTCAAGACAGCTCAAGTGCCCTCTATTCTTAGATGTCTTCCTTGTGGTCAGTTTTTTTCTTCTGTTTTTCACTTGTCATAATTGGCCCCAGAACTGTGTGAAGAAACAAGTTTTTGAGGTCTGCTTTGGACAGTTGAAAGGGCCAAACTAGAAGAAAGGAAAATAGATTTAGGATCGTGGATGATTTAAGACAACGGGGCAAGCTGAATTCCCTGTAGGAAGAACTTGTGACTGTGTCTGAGCTGGTTAGAACAGAAATATTCAAGAATATGAACTAAATTTAGAATTTAAAAGAATGAAAGGAAGAAGATAATGTACAATTTTAAGGACTGCATTCAGATGCTGGGCAAGTCACAATTTCCTTCTCTCTTCTTCCCTTCCCTTTCCTGTCAGTGTATCTTGAACACATACTATATGCCAAGGCTGATTTAAGGGGCAAGAGCTGCTAAAATTAGTGAGATATGACCTGATGTGATGACTTTGGAGTGTTATTATATTTTTTTGTTGATTGTAATTTGTGTATTAGTATTTTTTCACACTATACCTCTCTGAAATTAGAGAACATTTTATAAGCATCTCATTTTTTAAAAAGTTTATTTGGCTGTACCAGGTCTCATTTGTGGCATGTAGGATCTAGTTCTCTTACCAGGTGTTGAATCTGGGGCCCCTGCATTGGGAGCTCAAGTCTTAGCCCCTGGACCGTCAGGAAAGGCCTGCAATTCACGGTTTGATATCATCTTTCTTTATTATGTCTGTCACCTGAAGGTGAGTCAGATACAGTTGCCTTGGGCTTCCCAGGTGGCACTAAAGAACCTTCCTGCTAATACAGGAGACACAACAGACCTGGGTTCAGTCCCTGGGTGAGGAAGATCCCCTGGAGGAGGGCATGGCAACTGATTCCAGTATTCCTGCCTGGAGAATCCCTTAGACAGAGGAGCCTGTTGGGCTATAGTCTATGGGGTTGCAAAGCGGTGAACTTAAGGAACTTAGCACATACGCACAGATACAGTATTTGATAGAATCCTGTAGAAGCTTTGTCTGTCTTATCTATATCAGTTTTACCCAACAGCCAAATGTTGACATGGAGTCTCCCGCCTGGGTTTCTCTTAGAATTCCAAATAGGGAACAAGCTTGTTGACCTGCATGGTGGCCTCCATTCACATCATACCATCACTTTAGTGAACAAAGCTTAGAGAGATAAACTCTAGAGTTACCATCTGACCACATCACTCCTTCTCTCTTTCTTCTGCATCTTCCAACCTAATCACAGACAGAAAACCAATATAAGAATCTTTACTTCTCTGTGTCATAGTATCCTTAATCTGATAAAAGATTCGTGGTTAAACTATAATGCTGAACATTAGTTTCTAGTTTAGGGAGGATTTTTATACTCTTATTTATAGGAATTAATTCTTGAATGCTAAATGGGAGCATCAAGAATTTAGCAAAACTTATTAAGCAGGTATTTTGTGCCCTGAATTTATGTCTCACAAGACTGAAAGGCTATAAGAAACATGAGGGTGGGGGTCAGGAGGGTTAACATGTGTTATTTTAGTTGTAAAAATATGATCCCTTTAGTAGTCAATTCTTTGTGCATTTTTTCTTCTTTTTTGTCTTATTGCTTTAGCCCTTGGGAGCTTCCCTTGTAAACTCAGTTGGTAAAGAATCTGCCTGCAATGTAGGAGACCCTGCTTCGATTCCTGGGTTGGGAAGATCTGCTGGAGAAGGGATAGGCTACCCACTCCAGTATTCAGGCTTCCCTTGTGGCTCAATTGGTAAAGAATCCACCTGCAATGCAGGAGATCTGCATTCGATCCCTGGGTTGGGAAGATCTGGAGAAGGGAAAGGCTACCCACTCCAGTATTGTGGCCTGGAGAATTCCAAGTACTATATAGTGCATGGGGTCACAAAGAGTCGGACATGCCTGGGCAACTTTCACTTTAGTCCTTATATTGAGAGCAGTAACAAATATTCCAAATGTCAGTGGGAATACATCTAAGTTATACTTAACTATGGTTCTGATTGCTTTTTTGAGAGGGGGAAAAAACCTCTTAAGTGAATTTAAAATAATGTCTTAGTTTAGAAATCATCATAAAATAATGTTGATTTATATCAAATGCCTTTGATAGATATATTAAATCTATCAAAAGTATTGTGGAATTTTTTTGTTTAATATATTGTTATAGTATTATATATTTCCTCAGAGTGAATAATATTTGCATTCCTGAAATAGACATTGTTATTGTGTATTATTATTTTAAATATACATTCAGTTTTCTGTGTTTTATTTCTGCTTTTTCCCATCTATATTAAGTGAAATGAATCTACATAGTATACATGTGTGTGTGTGTGTGTGTGTGTGTGTGTGTGTGTGTGTGTGTTTTCTATTCTGGTCAGATATACTGTCAACATTATGGAAGTTCTTAAAATAAATTGAGAAGCCTTCTATGTAGTTTCAGATTTATGTCTGCCTTTTATAAAATGTATAACTTTAGGTGAGTTGCTTTACTTGTTTTTAAATCTCTTTTGTAAAAATGAAACACTTAAGCCTTTTCCTCCTTTGAAGTAAATTTTTATAATCTGTATTTATTTTATATGTATTTATAATTTATATTTTCTTCTATGAATATATATATTCTATATATACTGAGGATTTTAAAATAAACTAGATGACCAGTAAGGAGTTAATATACAGAATATGTAGACAACATATATGGGAAAAGAATCTAAAAAAGAGTGGATATATGTATATGTACAAGTGATTAACTTTATTGTACACTTGAAACACAACATTGTAAATCAACTATAATTCAATAAAAATTAAAAAACAAACAAAAACCAAAAGCATATAAACAGCTCATACAACTCAACATTAAGAAAGCAACAGCAACCTGATTAAAAAAATGGGCAAAAGAACTGAATAGACATTTTTCCCAAAGACATACTGATGGCCAACAGGCACATGAAAAGATGCTCAACATTGTTAATCAGAGAAATAAAAATGAGGACTACAATGAGATACCTCCTCATGCCTGTCAGAATGGTCAGAATGGCTATCATCAAGAAAACCCGCAAATAATAAATGCTGATGAGGATGTGGAAAAAAGGGAACCCTCATACACTGTTGGTGGGAATGTAAATTGGGGCAGCTACTATGGAAGATACTATGGAGGTTTCTAGAACTACCATATGACCCAGCAATTCCACTCTGGGATATCCAAGAGAAATAAAAATACTAATTCAAAAAGATACATGCACTCCAATGTTCATAACAACATTATTTATAATATGCAAGACATAGAAGCAATGTAATTGTCCAACAGATAAATGAATAAAAAAGATGTGTTGTCTATATATATGTGTTTTCTCTCTATATACATACACACCATGGGATGCTACTCAGCCATAAAAAAACAACTAAATTTTGTTATTTGCAACAACATGGATGAACTTAGAGGGTATTATGCTTAGTGAAATAAGAGATACAGAGAGAAATACTGTTTGATATCACGTATATGTAGAATCTTAAAAAAACCCCCAAACTAGTGCATACAACAAAAATGAACAGACTCACAGATTTAGAGAATAGTCTAGTGGCTTGGATTCCAATTCACTGATTTGTTTGAAACTAAAAAATCAAGTTTTCTATTTTCTTAGTCTTTTCTGATTTCAGATTTTCTCCGTTTTAACTACTGTTTATTCTTGTGTTCAGTATGCAAAATCCTCTTCAACTAATCAGTGAATTTCCAAAATTCATACAGGAATATTTAATCTCTTTACTCAGATCATTACTCATTTAATACTTTTTTTGACTTGGGCTATCTTTTCCTATTTTCAGTTATTTACTGAATTAAAGAGAGCAATCAAGGTTTGTCCAGTATTGGTGGTCTAAATGCTTTTGGAGCTAATATTGGTTTGAAGTTCTAGACCAACTAAACCTAAAGTTAGCTGCAATCCCACTGTTTCTCTGGCAGAGTCGCCTTTATTTGGAGAGAACTATGACAGCCTTTCTATTTTTTGCCAGCATGGCATTCCATTTTCAGCGTTCTATTCAGTTCAGTTCCGTTGCTCAGTCGTGTCTGACTCTTTGCAACCCCATGGACTGCAGCACCCCGGGCTTCCCTGTCCTTCACCATCTTCTAGAGTTTGCTCAAACTGATGTCCATTGAGTTGGTGTTGCCATCCAACCATCTCATCCTCTGTTGTCCCCTTCTCCTCCTGCCTTCGATCTTTCCCAGCATCAGGGTCTTTTCTAACGAGTCAGTTCATCACATCAGGTGGCTAAAGTATGGAGTTTCAGCTTCAGCATCAGTACTTCCAGTGAATATTCAGGACTGATTTCCTTTAGAGTTGACAGGTTGCATCTCCTTGCAATGTAAGATATTTGAAAGGACCCCAAGGTCTCTGCTCCTTGTGGCTCTGACATGCAGTGCATGGTTCATGTGAGCCCCTTACGAGGTCACCAATGGCCTATTATTACCTCCAGCCCTTGCTACTACAATGAAGGTCATAGTCAGAGTTTGCTGAGATCTCTTTTCATTTAATTTCCAGACTTCAAAGAAACCTGGAGTGATAGGTCTGTCCNAAAGTTAGCTGCAATCCCACTGTTTCTCTGGCAGAGTCGCCTTTATTTGGAGAGAACTATGACAGCCTTTCTATTTTTTGCCAGCATGGCATTCCATTTTCAGCGTTCTATTCAGTTCAGTTCCGTTGCTCAGTCGTGTCTGACTCTTTGCAACCCCATGGACTGCAGCACCCCGGGCTTCCCTGTCCTTCACCATCTTCTAGAGTTTGCTCAAACTGATGTCCATTGAGTTGGTGTTGCCATCCAACCATCTCATCCTCTGTTGTCCCCTTCTCCTCCTGCCTTCGATCTTTCCCAGCATCAGGGTCTTTTCTAACGAGTCAGTTCATCACATCAGGTGGCTAAAGTATGGAGTTTCAGCTTCAGCATCAGTACTTCCAGTGAATATTCAGGACTGATTTCCTTTAGAGTTGACAGGTTGCATCTCCTTGCAATGTAAGATATTTGAAAGGACCCCAAGGTCTCTGCTCCTTGTGGCTCTGACATGCAGTGCATGGTTCATGTGAGCCCCTTACGAGGTCACCAATGGCCTATTATTACCTCCAGCCCTTGCTACTACAATGAAGGTCATAGTCAGAGTTTGCTGAGATCTCTTTTCATTTAATTTCCAGACTTCAAAGAAACCTGGAGTGATAGGTCTTTTCTTTATGGTCTCATCTTTATGGTATGTAGCAAAGATTCCTTCATTTGTTAATTACCAGCATTGCTATGTTTTCTATTTATGATAGCTACAGGTTATTTCAGTAGAAAACATGGATAGAATATAAGGTAGTTAAATGTATCCTCAAGTCACCAATTTTAGCTGAAAGCCATCTCTGCCTTTCTGAAATCTGGGACAGCTAGCAAATCAACACCCACATGTACTAGTAATGGCTGGCAGAGTAAGGAATTGGGGGCAGGAGATTTATGCCCTATATTTATTCCATTTCTCAGTCATCACCTACAAGCAGATGTCTTCTCCAAGAACACCAGTTCAGTGGCCAAGAGTATCTTAGAAAGAGGAAGCCAAGATATTTTCCATAATGCTTCATCTTCAGTGTTTTTGGTATTTCAAAGTCACCAGATGAATTAAAGCTTCGATAATGGCCTTCAGCTTTCTTTAGTCTTATCTGCTGCTGCTGTCAGAGTCCTTCAGAAACACAGGTAGATATCTTTATAACATCTCCATTCTACTCTCTGCAAACCATTTCTTGTTAATAAGATTTAACTTCAGGTAGATGAAAATTTAAATAATTTCTCCCACATGTAAATTTTCTTCTTCTTTTTTAATTGATTATTTTTTTAAATTTTACTTTACAATACTGTATTGGTTTTGCCATACATTGACATGAATCCTTGTTAGCATACCATTGCATATTCCCATCAACTAGACAAAGGAATTTTGGCAAACCTGCTCAGATTAATAGTGACATCAAGTTTTCTTTTAAAATTCTAGAAACACATACTTAGCCTATCATTTTATATTTTAGGTTTTATTTTCCATATAATTTTTTCCCTCAGGTACTGGCTGTATTTCCTCTTATTTTCCACTAACCGTTGTGTATTAATAGTAAGCAATGCTCAAATTCACGAAGTTAGGAGCAAAACTTTTGGAAGCTTAACATTTGACCAGAGCCTTGAAACTTCAGCAAGAACAATGCCCAGACTTCAGTTATTTCTGGGAGGTACATGTGAGATAGGACACTTGAGTGGACAAGTCTGTTAAAAGCTGAGGTATCATGCACATGCTACTTTGGGGACTACTTAGCAGAAACACCTAGACGGGGTGACACTTTTGTGAATGTACCCAGTTTTACTCATAGGAAGATTACCAGGAGCTATTTCATTGCTAACAATTAGGAGCAAAAGCAGAAGGCTTCTAAATCTGTAGAGCACCTAACAAATTTGACCAGAGTAATAGAGTGCTACTGGTGTTACCAGAGACCTCTTCAAGAAAATTAGAGATACCAAGGGGATATTTGATGCAAAGATAGGCTCGATAAAGGACAGAAATGCTATGGACCTAACAGAAGCAGAAGATATCAAGAAGAAGTGGCAAGAATACCAGAAGAACTGTACAAAAAACATCTTCACGACCCAGATAATCATGATGGTGTGATCACTCACCTAGAGCCAGACATCCTGGAATGTGAAGTCAAGAGGGCCTTAGAAAGCATCACTACGAACAAAGCTAGTGGAGGTGATGGAATTCCAGTTGAGCTATTTCAAATCCTGAAAGATGATGCTGTGAAAGTNAATTCATGGGGTCGTGAAGAGTCAGACATGACTGAGCTACTGAACTGAACTGAAATGATGTTACCGTGGTTATTAATGTTCGGTAAATATTTATTGATTGATTACTGTATTCCAGTCACTTGCCAAAAGCAAAGTCTACCAAGATGCATAAGACCTGATCACCAAAAACCTGATCATTTAAGGGCTAAGAATGAGGAGCCGTTAGAGTTCTTTGATTCTATCAGTTGTGTTTCATCCAACTCCTTATTGATGTTTTCAAATGCATTATTTTAGAAAATTTAAAACATAAATAAAAGTAGAGAAAATAGTATAATGAATCTGATGTATTTATCACTTATCTTAAAAATTATTAATATATGGTCATGCTTTTCTTATCTACATTTCCTCAACTCTTCATTCATTAAGATTATTTTGAAGTAAATCCTGAACTTCATATAATTTCCTCTGTAAATATTTCAATATGTATCTCTAGAAAATAAGAAATCTTTTTAAAAACATACCCATGCCATTATCATCTTGTGAAACAAATTTAGAATAATTCAGCAATATTATCACACAAATGTTTACACTGAACTGATAGCTTGCCCTATTTTTAAAAGCTTTATTTTACATTTTTTAAAATCACATTCCAAATAAGGTCCATAGTTTGCCAATGACTGATTGCTTTGCTGTTTCGTTTAATCTATTGTATCTTTCTACATCTTTCTTTTTTTTTCTTGAATATTTTTAATGTTTATCTTATAGTTTCCCACAATGTAGATTTTACAAATTGCATCTCCATGGTATATTTAAAATATTTCTTTATTTACTGTATTTTGTATAAATTGACAGTTAAATTAATAGACTTGATATGCTTCAGGCTAGAGTTCTCATTTTATTCTGTTGTTTTTGTTTTTTGACACTACTTTATTGGTGGTATGTTTTTCCGTCATGAGAAAAACAACGTCTTAGGGTCTTTCTTTTTGTGACTTTCATTAGAGATTACAAAATGGTAGTACAATTCTATCATTCCTTTTTCATTTACTTTTTGGAATATTATACAGAGAAACTTCCCCTCATCAACTATTTGGTTATCTTGTAAAATGGCCTGGATAGGGAGGGTGCGAAAGACTGATTCTGTCCCTTTATTTATCAAACTGCAAAATAATTAGACATTCCCCTGGCATCTTTTAAAGATTACCAATCAATTTGGTTTTAGTATAATTATAAACTCATGGTTTTAAACATACATGAAGTATTTTAGTTCATTGAAGATATTATGTGTATTGATGCTGAAATCTATTTTAGCCTGGCGTAATTAATTTAGATTGACTCATGAGTACTTGGCACAACACTGGTGGTCTTCAATAGCTTCCTTGCCTTTTTTATTGTTTGTTTGTTTTTTAAAAATTATTATTATTATTCCTATTATCATTATTGGCCATGCTGCCTGGCTTGTGAGATCTTGGTTCTTCAATTAGGGATTGAACCCAGGCCCCCTGCATTGGGAGTGGGGAGTCCTAGCCACTGGACCACCCGGAAAGTCCCAGAATCAGGCATAATTCTTGCCAGCCAACTCTGACAATCTATGGCTTTAGCTTTGATAAGCCCCTGACCCTTTCTTTTCCCTGGAACACTCTTTCAGATTTACCCAAATGGCAATTCCTAAAACCCCAAAGAACCCTCTTTGCTTTTTTACAGCCTCAGTACTGATTATTGTTTGACAAAAATAACAGGTAGGCTGAAAAATCATTAATACCATCATAAGGCTGACATTGAAGAGATTTGCCGACAATCAACTTGGTTACTATTACTTTCAATGGAGAAGTGGCATGAAAACACACCATTTCCTGGCATAAGGAAGGAAAATAAACTGCCTTCTACCCTCTGAGTCTTTGACTGAGACTCCCTGTAGTAAAAAAAAAAAAAAAAAAAAAAAAGGTTAAAAAAAGAAAACCAAGCAGAATTTTAATAACATGTGTACCTCCTATAGTCACGGTAGATCTCAGGAAAACTGATTAACTCCTCTAAATAGCCTAAGCCACCACTTTAAATATCATCTTCAGCTAGTGACAAAAGATATTTGGATTGAGGGGAGAGCCAGTAATGGGAAAATACCAGANCAGGTTAAAAAAAGAAAACCAAGCAGAATTTTAATAACATGTGTACCTCCTATAGTCACGGTAGATCTCAGGAAAACTGATTAACTCCTCTAAATAGCCTAAGCCACCACTTTAAATATCATCTTCAGCTAGTGACAAAAGATATTTGGATTGAGGGGAGAGCCAGTAATGGGAAAATACCAGAAAAATAAAGGTAAGATGTGTTATGCAGATTTAAATTTCTTCTCCATTGATGAGATTCTTATGATTTAGTCATCGTTCCATTCTTGGTTCAGAGAGGGAGTTGTTGTTTAGTCGCCTAGTGTATCTGACTCTTTGTGACCCCATGGACTGCAGCACACGAGGCCTCCTTGTCTCTTACCATCTCCCAAAGTTTGCCCCAGTTATGTCATGTCAGAGAGGGAGACACACTTACAAATGGAGATTTTCTTTATAAATGTAGATTTCCCTTACAAAGGGTAACTTCTACTGTGTTTTCAGAGCTTTTCTTGGATTTGCTGTTTCTCAGAATAATCAGCTCAAGACAATCCTTATGTCAAAGAGATGTATTTTGGGGACACTTTGTACTACCCCTCACTGGATTTGTTTGATGGACTAGTAGAGATGCTGCAGGAGTCTTTGGTTTATGGGTGCATTTGTGTATATGGCCTGAAAAACAAGATTAGATTTCTTCCAGGGTGCCATAACACTTTAGTGTTCTCGCCATTCATTTGGCACATATTATTTATTGCTAGTTTTTGAAAGTTCTTATTTACCAAATATGTTAGTGTCCTAGGTCGGCAGTAACAAATTACCACAAACTGGGTGGCTAGAGGGCACTTCCCTGCTGGCTCAGACAGTTAAAAATCCGCCTGTAATGCAGGAGACCTGGGATCCGATCCCTGGCTTGGGTAGATCCCCTGGAGGAGGACACGGCCACCCACTGCAGCTTGCTTGTCTGGAGAATCCCATGGACGGAGGAGTCTGGCAGACTACAGTCCATGCGTCACAAAGAGCTGGACGTGACTGAATGACTCAGCATGCACTGGTGATTTAAGACGACAAACATGTATTCTTTCAGTTCTGGAGGTCAGAAGTTGGAAATCAAGGTGTCGACTAGGCCACCCTCTTCCTGAAGGCTCTAGAGGAGGACTTTCCCTTGCCTTCCTCTTGTTTCTGGTGGTTGCCAGCAATCCTTGCCTTTCCTTGGCTTGCAGGCACATCACTTCAAGCTCTTTCCATCACATGGCCTCTTCCCTGTGTCTTTGTTCTAACTTCCCTCTTCTTTTAAGGACACCAGCAGTTGTTTAGGGCCCAACCTAATGCAATACGACCTCATCTTAACCTGATTACGTGTGCAAAGACTCTATTTCCAAGTAAAGTCATATTCAGGGGTACTGGAGATTAGGCTTGAATTTATCTTTCGGGGGGACACAAACTTAATCCAAGCCACAGCAACATTATGTCTTCTCTGTGTGACAGTGTATCTAGAAGATTGAGCTTAATGAGACACCTGTTGAGGGGAAGTGCTTAAAATGTCTGCTTCTCTGGTGTCCAGAGCAAATTTCCAATGCATCTGAAGAGTCACAAAGTGATCTTTCTCGGTTATGCACCACAGGTACTTCATTTAAAAAAGAGTGAGCAAATATTATTTCACCACCCCTTTATGTGGTTTAATTGGTCTGATGTAGGCTCCAGGAATTTGCCTTCTTATCAAGTTCTCAAATGATGCTGAAGCAGCCAACCCAAGACAATTTTTTAGGATTTGGACCAAAACCAGATATTTTCAGAGGGGAGTATTTTATCAATTGCATTGTTTAGAATTGCCAACTCATGATGATAATAAAACAGAAACCGCCTTCTAATTACTTGTATTATTCTTTTAGATTTCCAGGGACCATGCTGGCTGCCCCAGGTGGACTGATTACAAAGTACTTCCCACTGCCCCCCCCACCCCTGCCCCCAGCGTGTGGCATCACATGAGTGTAACTCTAGGGGAGGGGGAATTTCACAGCAGCTTTGTCTTCTAGGTCAGTAAGAATATTCCAGCAGCAACAGACAAATGTTATCTCTTGAACTTCATAGGACTGATGTAAAACAATGACCCTGATACAGAACTGAACTCAGGTTGACTGACTCATAGCAAAGCCAGTGTACTGACATGGGTTGTGATGAAGGAAAGCACAGTGTTTATTGCAGGGTGCCAAGCCTGGAGAATATAGTGCTCAAAAGATCCAAACTCCCCAGTGGCTTTTAGGAAAGGAGTTTTAAAGGCAACACTTGGAATGAGTTTTACAGCGTGATGATCCATTCATGGACATTCTTCTGTTTGGTTGATGGTGAGGTAGTAGGGTGACAGTTTGGGAATCTTAACTGTCAATCTGATGGTTTCAACCAGTTTGGAGTATACATGCTTGTGGTCAGCCTGTAGTCACCATTCTCCACCTGCATGGGGGGTGGAGTGGGGTGGGGTGGGGAGGAGGGGACGAGCTATCAATTTCTACAGAACAACTGAAAAAACTGTGTTATGTATATCCCTTAAGGAGGAACTAGAAATTTTGTGACTCTATGTTAGTGCTGAACTATTGTTTAAGCTATGATTTCTCTTTTTCCTTGACTGCTTTCCCTCTGTTTCTGCATTCCTTCACTTGTCTAGTTATTAACAGCTTAAATCTGCTGTTTGGAATTTGGGGAAGGCCTAGGAGACTAAAGTCTTTTTCCACAAACAAGGAATGAAGGACACAGACTTGTTTTTCTACTTGGGAAGGCCCTGCAGGGTCCTGCTTGGTTTAGTCCCCCCTTTTCTTTGCTATTTCTCAGTCTTGATGGGTGCAGGGGCAAGACAAGAAAGGGCATAAATTTATGGATAGAGAGATTAATCATAGGCTTAGCAGGGGAACTTGGTTTTAGGGGGACTCGTGTGTGACTGGTGTGACTAGGAAGCATGACATTATAGAATTGATGGAAAGTCCTCTTTTCTATTTATTGTCTGCCGTCTACCACCTCTCTTTAGTTTGAATAGCCTTCTTAGACAGTACAGGTAGTGGAATGCCCAGTGGCCATACTGGACTGACAACAATGCAATGATTAGTTGAAAAAAAAAGGAAGCAAAAATAAGAAAATTATGTGAGCACAGTGTTTCTGAATCTGCAGAAAAGGCGATACTAGTGATTTCTAGACTGTGCTAGCATGTAGATACAGGACCGGTAGTGCACATCCTTGTGCCTGACAAGGCCTTTAGCACCACTGGATTTGCTTTGATGCTGGTGATCCTGTTCTGCCCATCACAAACTTCTCTATGATTTTCAGTGCTTCAGTTTCTTTGGAACAAGCTTGCTGGATAAACACTTCTTGGGACGTGGAGACTCAATTACACAAAATGCAGAAACAGATGTAGGGAAAGAAAAATAATTTCCTTCTACCCCTCTAGATTTTTGACTGAGACCCCCCTGTAATAAGAGACAGATTAACAAGAGAAAAGCAAACAGAAGTTTTATAACATATTTACCTCCTGTACACATAGGAGATACCCAAGAAACTATATAAGGCCCAGAAATGGCCCAGACCACCACCTTAAATACATTTCCAGCTCCAGCCAAAAGAAGGTTTTGGGAGAAAGGGGTGGGCAATTATGTGAGGTTATCAAGCAAAGTTTGGAAAACAAAAATTTGGTTGCTATGCAGGTTTAAATGCCTTCTCCACTGATGCATTTCTTATAATTTAGTTATCTTTCCCTTCCTGGTACATAGAAGGAGTCATTTTTTAAAATGGAGATTTCCCTTCAGTTCAGTTCAGTCAGTGTCTGACTCTTTGTGACCCCATGGACTGAAGCATGCCAGGCTTTCCTGTCCATCACCAACTCCCAGAGATTAAAAGGGAGATTTCCTTTATACGCATAAATTTCCCTTACAAAAGGGAACCTCACTCATTTTCAGAGTTTTTCCTATGTCTTCTGTTTCTTAAAAATAACCAGCTCAAGATAATCCTCCTGACAAATAGATGTATTTTGGCACGGTATATTCTTGCTTTCCTTCACAGGCCAACTGGTCTATAGAAGTATCCCCCTCTTCAGGATTATTTCTTGATTTATTTGATTTTCGTTGGCTTTGTTCATGGGGACCCTACCTCAGAGCACCTTTAGGAATACTTTTACTATTAATCATAATTACCTCCCTGGTCCAGTAGCATTCTCTCAAGGGTTTTAAAAACTTGCACATAGCTGTTGGCCAGCCAAAAAAATGGTCTCTTTCAGACTGGAAGGATAAAAAGATCCAAGGAACAAAGACAACATCAGGATTATGAACCTGACATCATCTCCTGGAAAATGTATACCAAAGAGGCAATTATAACCTGGAATATTCTTTAGCATCATCTCTGATCAAACCTCATGCTTGGCCAGAGGTTGATCAAAAGGTACAAATGTCACACTGAATGCTCATGAACCTTTCTTGGTAGACTGTGGACCACTGATCCTGGGAAACTATATCAGCAAAATGAAGGTTAACTTTTAGGCTTTATATTCTTATTAATATTCCATCAGCCCAGAAGTCAGACCATCTGGACAACCAGTTTGTGATCACCAATAACACAAGTGATGTCCTATTCCTATGTAACCCCAGCCAATCAGATGTTTTTATTCCTTATTTTCCTTGTCCCCCATTTTTCATCCTAGAAAAGCTTCCTTCCTTCTGCCACACATTTCAGTTCTCCACACTCCTGAGTGTGGAGTCTTTCTGCTTCATGAAGTGTTAAAAATTTGTCTGTGAGACTTCCCTGGCAGTCCAGTGGTTATAACTCCATTCTTCTAATAGAGAGGGCATGGGTTCAATCCTTGGTTGGGGAATTAGGATCCTACATTCTGTGCGGCATGGCCAAAAGAAAAAAAAATTGTATTGTCTAAATTGTCTTTTTTTAATCATCTTAACAGCATGTATTGGACATTTACAATTACTGATCCATGCTAGGTATTCCTTAATGCAGCTCAGTTCAGTCACTCAGTCACGTCTGACTCTGCAACCCCATGGACTGCAACATGCCAGGCTTCCTTGTCTATCACCAACACCTGGAGCTTGCTCAAACTCATGTCCATCGAGTCGGTGATGCCATCCAACCATCTCATCCTCAGTTGATCTTCTCCTCCTGCCTTCGATCTTTCTCAGCACAGGGTCTTTTCTAATGAGTCAGTTCGTCACATCAGGTGACTAAAGTATTGGAGTTTCAGCTTCAGCATCAGTCCTTCCGAAGAATATTTAGGACTGATTTTCTTTAGGATGAACTGGTTGGAGCTCCTTGCAGTCTAAGGGACTCTCAAGAGTTTTCTCCAACACCACAGTTCAAAAGCATCAATCCTAAACGCAGAGCAAGAATTCCACTTTCATAATCACCAGAGCAATGCTCAAAATATATATATATAGAGAGAGAGCTTTAGGTTAAGACAGATATAGTGAATCAGAATTGCTGGGATATGGAGTCTGAGAATTTGTATTAAAGTCCCTCAGGATGATTCTAATGCTCAGCTAGGATTGGGGACTGGTAGTACAACATGAAAAATATGTAAAGAATTTATTTTAACCCACAGAGACATTGAAGACATCCTGTTCCTCAGCATTTACTTTCTTTCCTTTGACTTTCCTAAAACAATATCCATAAATAAATATTGAAAGCAAAGAGATTATTGACATCATTGCTATGTATCGTTTCTCGAGTTTGAGAATGTTTCTGAGTTCTCGTTGATGTTTGGCAGTCTTGCCAGCACATCCTAAATTAAATCAGATAGCTGCTTCTCTTAGCAGGGCATTGGAATGACTCCAGCTAAGAATTGATCCAGTAACAAACAACTTAATTTATGATGGTACAAAAAGCCTCAGCCTCAGAATATCTGTAATTAGGAAGAATCCAGTTGAGACTGAGGTGTGCTAAAACGAATACTGTCCTCTCCTTCCTTTGCACATTGCGCACGTGCACACACCCACTTCTTATTTTCATAGATTCCCACAGCTAGAATACCCAGTGAAAAATCATTTGGTCTATCATATGGACTTGTAGGCTTTTTAAATGAATAAAATACCCTGAAATTGTGATAATCCTAAGGTATGAAGATGCTCCAACAGCCTTGAAAGGTTGGAGGAACTCAAGATAAAGTAGAGTCCTTTATACAGATGTCCATGACACTGTCCACGCTCTGGCATGTTCTAAACTAGAATGGACTCATTGGTAGGGGCCAACCCCTTACCCCTACCCCCAACTCTACCTAGCCTGCCTTCCTGAATCACTTAGGGTTAGCTTCAGGTATGAATGACACAGATCCCTACATACTAATAACCTAGATTAAGATAGAATTTTTTTTCTCTCCCAAGTAGACAAAATTCTAAGGTAAGCAGTCCAAGGCTGCTGGGGTGAGGCCACCATTAACGGGGACCTTGACTCTTTTTAGTTGCTTTGTTCTTGTCAAAAGGGGACTTTTCTTTCATGCTCTAAGTAAGAAGCCTGAGTTCCAGGAAGCAGGCCAACAGTCTGGCTGGCAGGAGGAAATGGGGGAGGAGAAGACAGCATAGCTCCTTTCTGAAGGACACAACATTGGCTACCTGTTTGCAAAGAGAACTGGCAAATGTCATCTTTATTCAAGTCAGCCAATAGGTTAGTTATACTCTGAGATTCTATTACTGAAGGATAACTGGAAAAGAGATAGTAGGGTGTGAATCCGTGATTTCATCCCATCTCTTTCAGGTAACCTTTGTTATCAATTTCTAGTGTAACATTCAGGAGATAATTCTGTATAAATAGTCAAGCATATGTGTGTGTATATCCACATCCTGCTTCTTAAAAAAAAAACAAAAAAACTAAAAGCCTACAAGTTCCTCGTTATTTCTTGTTTGTTCCTTTTTAAATGACTGCAGAGTTTCTAGTTAAGAGGATAAGCCATTACTAAAATCCCACTTAATGGCGTTCAACTGTGTTTTGGTCTTTTTCTACTATAAATATGCAACAATGGCTATCATTTTAAGTTTATTCATATGTGTAAACAAATCTATAGGATATATATATATATATGAATAAATGCTTCATACTACCTATAAATTCGATTTGTTCACTGCTTGGGCTCTTGCTCCTATTAGCTCTTGCTGCTTTCCAGGCCTAAAAGCCTTTGACTGTGTGGATCACAATAAACTGTGGAAAATTCTGAAAGAGATGGGAATAACAGACCGCCTGACCTGCCTCTTGAGAAATCTGTATGCAGGTCAGGAAGCAACAGTTAGAACTGGACATGGAACAACAGACTGGTTCCAAATAGGAAAAGGAGTACGTCNTTTCCTTTTCTCCTTTGCTTTTTGCTTCTCTTCTTTTCACAGCTATTGGTAAGGCCTCCTCAGACAGCCTTTTTTTTTTTTTTTTGCATAGAAGGTCCAAATTCAGCTTCTTCATAGATTATACAAGCTTCTGACCTCAGCTCACCTCCAATTTTTTGGCAATTTCATGGGTATCTCATTTGAGCTCAGGAAAGATCTGCACATGTTCTAATTTTGTGTTGCTACTTGTATTGTAGTTCTTCAGCACAGCCACTGTGGCCAGGACCCTCAGTGGGAATGCTGCTTCCTGGCAATCCTGCTCCACAGCTGTCTGAACATTCCTGCCCAATGTCACCCTGTGCAGTGCATAGCCCTGGGACATGTTCTTCTATCTAAGTAGCAATTTGGTACCTGGTAACATTGTGTATGCAGTGTGTCTCATAGGCTTCTCATCATAATGCTTTAGCTTTCACTTGTCACCCCTACTTCTCTACAAGTAGTCCCTGTCAGGTAGAGTGGATAGTAGACACTTTGTTTTCCTTCTTTTCTACATCACTCCTTCCTCTGTACCAGATGGCCATGAAAAACATCCCTGCTTTCTTTAGTGTGTGTTTGGGGCAGGATGGGAGGGGATAAGTTTTACATTCTAAGTGACAGACAAATAAACCTGGGGGGTTGAGGATTTGAGCGAGTTACCAGCATAAGCTCACCTTAGATACATCATTAACTTTTTAATATTAGTAAAACCTTTTGTATCAGTTAGAATGCTTTGAGCTTCAAGTAGGTATTACATTTTTTAATGTCTTAAACAAAAATGACATTAATATCTTCTGTTCTACAATGTCTGGATGAATGTCTGCTGTAAGATTGTCTATTTTATTTACTAGTATATCTCTAAAGCCTAGGACACCTGGCAATAGTAAGTGCCCAATAAACATTTTTTTTAATGAACAAATTAATGTTTGTGCAGTTCTTCTGGCTTTCTTTCACAAGCAGAAGATCGCAGCAGCTGTTCTAAGCATCGTGTTTAACCAAAGGAAGAATGAAAAACACAGGAGGATAAAAGACTCTCTCCACATGTACCTTTTCTAGCAGGCCTTTCCAAGAAGACCTTAGCTGACTTCCTGTTTCTCGTTGCCTAGAAATAGTTTACAAGCCCACCCTAGACCAATGTAAGAGCAATATGAGATTGTCATAAGTGACTTGTCATCTTGATTCACCTGATGAGACTGAGCACTTTGCAACCTAGACAAAATAGTTAGAAAGGAGAGAATGCCTGTTACATAGCTAACCAAGAGTCTGCCATTTTCTTTCCAGTAGTTCTAAGCCCAATTTTTGTATTTGTTTCATTTCCTCACTTGCAGCATAGACTGGTGATTGGAATAAAATAATCGACCGTGTCCTCATTTTTAAGAGCCTTCTATTCGGTAGAAGTGGGCAGAGTATCTGGTCTGTGTATTTTCTGAATGAAGGAAAAAACACCAGCAATCTGGATCTTTACCATCCTTGGAAACTAAAATATAGCAAGGGCCTCCAAGCTGGCCTCTCTGACTCTCACCTCTTTCTGCTCTAATCCATTTGCCTCACAGCCAACAGAGTGATTTTTTAAATTCCAAGCATGCTAGTTTAATTTTTCTGCTTAAACATTTTTGATAGCTCTCATTGCTTCTCATCTCATTAGTATCTCAAACAGTGCCCTTCACGATGAGTCTTGACTCTCTCTCTCCAGCATCATCTTCATCTTCCTTTTCTTACTCTCTTCAGCTTCATTTTGCCATGAAAGTTATTCTCACATATCTGCCTATTACAATAGTTGTCCCTCTTTCTGGAATATCTTTCTCGTTTTGCCTGCCTGGTCGTCTCCATTTTATGAGCTTTCCTTGATAGTTCTGGGAGTCACAGATGCACATATCTGTAGTTGTCAGGGAAATGAGTGAGGTGAGGTAGGTATAAGGAAAAAAGTGCTTCTGCTCACTGAACTTAGTGTCATAGAGATAATAAGGCATTGTGGAGACTGGCAAGCTGAAGAACATGTGCTGAAGACTGGCTTTTGTTACTCACCTTCAGAAAATTGTTGTCCTGATGGAACATAGGTCTTCATTTCCAAATATTCTGACCACTTCAGAGAAGCCAGAAATGAGTATTTTATTAGAAATCTTCTAATTTTATATATTTAGAATTTTTATTTTTCAAAATATTGTAGACTAAAACCAAGCCAGATAGAGTGGGTTATCAGTTTTTCATCTCTGCCTTGGTTATGCCCTTCTTTGAGCATCCATAATATAGACAATTCCTGAGTGGCAATTACATAAATATCAATTTGATGCTTTGATCCTGCTATCAGTGTAGCATGTAATACAGTGAAGATGGTTATTTGAGAATGCCTTGAGCAGTTCCATAAACTTTGGGTACAGGATGTCAGACTTCTTAATTCCTTCCCATGACTCCTTCCCATGACACACAATTATTGATTTTTAGGGCCTTCGTNGAGTGGCAATTACATAAATATCAATTTGATGCTTTGATCCTGCTATCAGTGTAGCATGTAATACAGTGAAGATGGTTATTTGAGAATGCCTTGAGCAGTTCCATAAACTTTGGGTACAGGATGTCAGACTTCTTAATTCCTTCCCATGACTCCTTCCCATGACACACAATTATTGATTTTTAGGGCCTTCGTGGACGTGAGACTGAGTGAACTCCGGGAGTTGGTGATGGACAGGGAGGCCTGGCGTGCTGCAATTCATGGGGTCACAAAGAGTCAGACACAACTGAGCGACTGAACTGAACTGAACTGAACTGAACTGAGGGCCTTCATCCCCATCTCTTTCCTGTGGTGGAGAACACTCCTAACTTGTACAACTTATAGTATGGGACTAAGCTATGGTGGAGGTTTTTGGGACACCCCCAGTCCCATTTAGAGGCAGGGAGCTCCTCTGCTCTGGGCACATACTCTGTCTGTCCCACTCAGCCTTGGGACATCACTGTGGCTTCCAAGGACATGGTGCTCAGTAAGGAGACATCCATCTTTGGGGTACAGTGTGAGAGCAGAAGCAGGTCCTCACCAGTGGTGGAACCACACCTTTCTCCTGGTAGTCTGGGGGAACCCACTTCTTCCCAGAGTTGGACTACTCCTCTTCTTCAAACTCTGGAACATTTTCCTTTACAGACAATCTAGATTCTTGCACCCCTCTGTCTGGATTTTGAAAAACAAAGACATCTTAAGAAGGCAGAGAGAGCTCAGCCCTTAAGAATAGAAACTTGGGTCCAACTTTTGAGACTTCAAATAAAGCATTGCACAATTTAAATGTGCTTATCAACTTATAGCAGTAGAATATCAATAAATCATGATACTACATTTGTTTACACAAAAACCTCCTTTACATTGTGTAGCTCACACACTTAGCAAGATGTCTGGCACTTAGTAGGTTCCATAACAGTTGATCAATGAATTGACCTAAGTATACCAGGTTTATACTGAGAAAGAAAATGTTGGAGCATTAGAGGGAAAGAGAAAGAGAGTGGAGAGGGAGCTGAAGAAGGAAGATAGACAGGAGGGAGAGGAATGAACAATTATTGAGTACTGTTCATATTTTGGTTCTTTGAAACCAAAGAGCCATTGCATTTTATTGGATCTAATCCCAAGAAAAATAGTCATATAAGCATTTTTATCCATATTTTACAGGGGAGGACTTGAAAGCTGAGTGAAAAGTTAAGTAATATACCAGGGTCACTGGGTTTCTTAGCAGCTGAGTTGGGATTTAGATTGATCTATCTCTCATTCCAAAGTCCTACTGATTGCTACCTTTGTACCACTCTCTGTCTGTCCAAGTAGTCCCACCTAAGCTGGTGGTACTTGAGACTCTAGTGGAAGCTGCCTGCATTTAATAAATGTAAGGTAATATAAAACTTGCCTATTATTTGGCATGGGGTTTCCCTGGAGTAAAATGCAAGCCAGAATTGAGAGTTGGTTTCCACAGAAGATAAATGTGATTGTGCACGGCATGGCTTCTACTGTGTGCCTTCTATTAACCAGTTCTGTGCATCTGAAAGGGTCTGAACTCAGTTTTCTAAAGGAAGTATTCCCTTACTACAATCTAAGAACTTTTTCTGACAGGAGGCCTTTTACTAATGCCGGTGGGTTTTCACCATGAGCTCTTAAGAGGACTCAGCATTGGGGCTCTCATGATGTCCACAAGAAATTATACAGGATTATTCCCCTAGTTGTGGAGAAGGCAATGGTGACCCACTCCAGTACTGTTGCCTGGAAAATCCCATGGGTGGAGGAGCCTGATAGGCTGCAGTCCATGGGGTCGCTAAGAGTCAGACACAACTGAGCGACTTCACTTTCACTCTTCACTTTCATGCATTGGAGAAGGACATGGCAACCCATTCCAATGTTCTTGCCTGGAGAATCCCAGGGACGGAGGAACCTGGTGGGCTGCTGTCTATGGGGTCACACAGAGTTGGATACGACTGAAGCGACTTAGCAGCAGCAGCAGCAGCATTCCTCTCGTCGGGGAAGAATGTCTTGTAGCCCCAGAATGTTCCAGACAGACAAGAACTCCTTGGACTTCATCACTCTAGGGGACAGCTCATGCCTTCCTTTTGTACCTTCTTTCTTTTCTATGCTTTCTAGATGTCTCTGTGTCTTCAGAAACTAAATTATTATTTGTGCCAGCTAAGATAGCTCTGTGTTTAAAAGTCTGATTAGTTTCACTCCAGTGTTGCTAAAATTTCTTTTCTGTGGTGCCCAGTTTACAATGTGAACCCAGGTTAAGAGGGAGTGAGTTGATCCATTACTGGTATATTAATAGAATGGCAATTCAACACAACACATTCAAGCATCCCCCAAAACGAAGGATTTTTTGAATGAAGGCTTCTGAATGTGCATGATTTATAAACTTGGGCTAGTTATGAGGGAAGTCAGCCAGAATTAAGAAAAATTATGGGTTATAGTTTAATATACTAGAAAGAACATTTGTTATTTTTATTATTTTCCTCTAAGAAATGAAATTAATTTGGTCTAAAATACTTCCAAATTAAGATTACCCAAGTCTGCTTTTATATGTAGAAGCTTAGCATTTTTGGCTGTTAGGATCATTAACTTATATTTAATACTACAAAATTGTAAAATATGGACAATTCTCTTCAATAAGCCAAGTCCTTCAATACGATAGAATTTTTAAAAAATCAGAGATTTATGTAAATATAAATAACAGCCAGCCTGAATTGCTTGAAAATGGGGGCGAATGCACATGAACAGGTCTTCTTCCGATGACAGTAATAGCTACTATTGTGTGCCAGTGCTGGACCACAGGATAATCCTAAGAGGCAATAATTAGTATCCTAACTTTTCAGCTAAGTTTCAGTTTTTGAGGATGCTAAACAACTGGCCCAAAGCCACACAACTAGTAAATGTGAGAACCCTGGTTCAAGCTGAGTGGGCTTGTCACAGACCTTTGTTGCTAATGCCCAGTTTACACTGTTTTCATTTTAAAATGAAATGAAAGATTTTAGAGTTGTGCTAAGTTATGCTAAGTGCTAAAGATTTTAGAGTTGATCTAGTCCAGTGCTTCTCACACTGAGTGAACATATTCCTTAAAAAAACAAAACAAAACAAAACCTCATGTGGATTCACAGTGTTGACATAAATTATTTTTATTACAGGAAGCTTAAGTACAACAAACTGTTTTTACTGTAAGAAGCTTAAATACATATAAACTATGTACCTTTTGTGCCCATATTTCTTCTATAAGCCTCAAGTCAAGCCACATTACACATTAAATATTCATACCAAGAAAATTACAGAACCAATAAAATTTAAATTAATAGCATTAACGTAACAGAACGTGCTTTTCTACTGAAACCAAATTGCCCAGATTAGCTTTAAAAATATCCAAAGGTATCTGCTAATCACTATGGTAGATAATCAGAGTCTCTATCAATGGATTGTTCATATAAATGTAATGTTTAGAATGTTATTAATACTTTCAAGGCAGTGAGAGATGCTCAGATGCCAATTCTAATGGGGCCAGTTACAACTCTGTATAAATTATCTTAGTTACTTGAAGGTAAGTTTAGCATTCTGCCTTCTGGGAAATCTACATTAAAGAATATTTGATTGGATTATCTCTGGAATGTGAAACTAAAATGTACTCATTATGTATTAACTGCCTTGCAAAATGATTCTTAAACTATTGCAAACTGATCTAGAGGGTACCAGAAAGCAGATTCTCTTGGGTTCATCAAATCTAAACTACTGCTATGCAACATGATGGTTTAGTGCTCTATTTTCTTTTTACAGAGTTTTGTGTACTAACTAGGGATAGTGTTATCAGCTACAACAGGTAACTGGATGTTTAGTTACTGAACTCAGTAAAAGTTCGCTCCTCACTCACAGTCTGGTTAGGCAGCCTTCCATATTAGCCTTTCAGGGACCGGTCTCCTTCCATTGTGTGGCTCCACCTGTCTTCTGTCCTTAGTGGTCTTCCTGTTCAGCTGGCAGATAGGGAAAGAGAACAAAGGCTATAAGTGCTAAGGGAGGAAAGTGGGTGTTTATGTGGGTCCAAAGTGTAAACAGCACCTATGATTTCTGCACAGTCATGCAGCCACACCCAAACACAGCAGAGGCTAATAAATGTAGACCAACTGTGTGCTGAAAAAGGGAAAGGAAACAATAAATATACAGCTGAATATTTCCTCATTATAAAAAAAGTATAATTTTATTTATTGAATCAGAAGTTCTTCGATGAGCGAGATTATAAACACAAATATGAAAATAGGTCCCATAATGATGTAATGGTGACTAGATTAATGGCTATCCTGATGATCTACATATACTTAAGCTAATATTTTAGATTATCTCTGAAATGAAAACATTAAGTGTGAAAATTGTCTTTGAAAACTCAAAGACCTCTAAGAATATATATATGATCCTCAAGGTCCGTACATCCTAATTTTAGGACCATCACCCTTAATGAAATCCCCATTCTAGTCTGGCTAGCATGCTTCATGATGCTTATTCATTCACCATAATTACTCCTGGTCCTGGACTCTTATTTATGCAAGGTATCTGCCTAAAATATTCTACCTATTTCTTTTTAGAAATTTATCAAACTCCTACTGAAATTTGGCTTATGGCCTTACAACTCTAGGAAGGTTACCCAACTTTCTTGCCATCCAGGATCTCTGATTTGGCAGAACTCTCATTCAGAACCAAATATTCATAATCATTATTTAATTTATGAATATATATGACTTATCTCATCAAGTGATTTCCTAACCAGAGCCTAGAGGAGTTTTTTAACTCCACACACACAAAAAAGAGAAAATAAAGATAGAATACTATTTTTTAAATTAATTTTTACTGGCATATAGTTGATTTACAGTGTTATATTAGTTTTTGGTGTACAGAAAATAGAATCAGTTACACATATACATATATCCACTCTCTTTTAGATTCTACTCCAGAATACTGTTTTTTTTTAAAGATTTAATTCAACCTCCAAAAATTTTTCTCCATAGTACATATTTTCTATTTTTTTAAATGATAAAATGACTTTGCATTTATAAAATGATACTTTGAAATATACAGAACAATTTTTGTCTTTTTCTTTGTTTCTCTCTCCTAATGAAGAGGCTAAACTCAGGAGAGGTGAAGTAACATTCTTAAGCTTGCATTGCAGGTTCAGTTCAAAGTGTTTCAGTTAGGATATCATGGACAACAAATAACAGGATACTCAAACTCAAGTGTTTTAAACAATAAAGAAACATGTGAAGTCCCAAGGAAAGGCTTCAATGCAGGGTTAATTTATTCAGTGGCTCAGTGATGTCATCAAGGGTCCAGATTCTTTTCATGCTTCCTGTTTAGCCATCTGCAACACGGTGGCTTTGGTTTCAAGATGGTACTCACGGTTCTAGATGCTGTAAGCAGATGTGCCAGTGATTGGCAACATGAGAAGAGATGGTCTTTTTCTGTGTTTTTCTTTCTTTCCTTTTCTTTTTTTAGGCTGTGCTGTGTAGCGTGAAGGATCTTAGTTCCCCAATCAGGGATCAAACCCATGTTCCCTGAATTGGGAGCACGGAGTCTTAACCACTGGACCACCAGGGAAGTCCCTCTGTGTTTTTCTTTTGTAAAAATGAGGAAAACTTTCACAGAGGTTACCAGCAGACTTCTCCCTCAACTCACTGGCTAAAAATGTGTCACATGCTGAGACCCAAACCAGTGACTATGGAAAAAGGGATGGGGTAAATGTGATCAGTTAGGTTGTTTAGGGTCATCTTCCCTGGGGACTAAGACTTCCCTGGTGGCTCAGACATTAACAATCCACCTGCAATGCAGGAGACCTGAGTTAGATCCCTGGATTGGGAAGATCCCCTGGAGAAGGGAAAGGCTGCCCACTCCAATACTCTGGCCTGGAGAATTCCATGGACAGAGGGGCCTGGCAGGCTACAGTCTATGGGGTTGCAAAGAGTCTGACACGACTGAGCGACTTTCAATTTCCCTGAAGAGTAGAAAATGAAACAAAATTGGGTTCTGTGAACTTAAAAGAAGGGGGAGAAATGATTGTCAACAAACAATCTTTAGGGCCCACTATCCCACACTGATAGACTGATTCTAGGGTTCTACCTACTACACAAAATACTGTTTGAATTAATAGAAGTGAAAATACACTTGTAAGAGAAAGATACTTAGAATATAAATTAAGGCATTGAGAGAAAGAAAACTGATTTCTCTTTTGTTTCTTTAGTACTGTTAAATACCTCTATAATTGATCATAATGCACATTCATATGAGCCATATAGAAATTCATCCTTCAGGCTTTCTTATGGTGCTATAAAGACGAATGAGCTTTGTGAAGTCATACACCATAAACCTGTTTTTATTAATTATTACAGCTTCATTTCTAAAGAGCTGAGAAATTTCTTGAAAAGAAAAATGAAAAGCTAGGAGATGCATAAGAAACCAAACAATTGCACAGATTTTTAAAGCAGCATTTTCCCCAAAATACATCAGCGCAATATAAAAANAGTATAATTTTATTTATTGAATCAGAAGTTCTTCGATGAGCGAGATTATAAACACAAATATGAAAATAGGTCCCATAATGATGTAATGGTGACTAGATTAATGGCTATCCTGATGATCTACATATACTTAAGCTAATATTTTAGATTATCTCTGAAATGAAAACATTAAGTGTGAAAATTGTCTTTGAAAACTCAAAGACCTCTAAGAATATATATATGATCCTCAAGGTCCGTACATCCTAATTTTAGGACCATCACCCTTAATGAAATCCCCATTCTAGTCTGGCTAGCATGCTTCATGATGCTTATTCATTCACCATAATTACTCCTGGTCCTGGACTCTTATTTATGCAAGGTATCTGCCTAAAATATTCTACCTATTTCTTTTTAGAAATTTATCAAACTCCTACTGAAATTTGGCTTATGGCCTTACAACTCTAGGAAGGTTACCCAACTTTCTTGCCATCCAGGATCTCTGATTTGGCAGAACTCTCATTCAGAACCAAATATTCATAATCATTATTTAATTTATGAATATATATGACTTATCTCATCAAGTGATTTCCTAACCAGAGCCTAGAGGAGTTTTTTAACTCCACACACACAAAAAAGAGAAAATAAAGATAGAATACTATTTTTTAAATTAATTTTTACTGGCATATAGTTGATTTACAGTGTTATATTAGTTTTTGGTGTACAGAAAATAGAATCAGTTACACATATACATATATCCACTCTCTTTTAGATTCTACTCCAGAATACTGTTTTTTTTTAAAGATTTAATTCAACCTCCAAAAATTTTTCTCCATAGTACATATTTTCTATTTTTTTAAATGATAAAATGACTTTGCATTTATAAAATGATACTTTGAAATATACAGAACAATTTTTGTCTTTTTCTTTGTTTCTCTCTCCTAATGAAGAGGCTAAACTCAGGAGAGGTGAAGTAACATTCTTAAGCTTGCATTGCAGGTTCAGTTCAAAGTGTTTCAGTTAGGATATCATGGACAACAAATAACAGGATACTCAAACTCAAGTGTTTTAAACAATAAAGAAACATGTGAAGTCCCAAGGAAAGGCTTCAATGCAGGGTTAATTTATTCAGTGGCTCAGTGATGTCATCAAGGGTCCAGATTCTTTTCATGCTTCCTGTTTAGCCATCTGCAACACGGTGGCTTTGGTTTCAAGATGGTACTCACGGTTCTAGATGCTGTAAGCAGATGTGCCAGTGATTGGCAACATGAGAAGAGATGGTCTTTTTCTGTGTTTTTCTTTCTTTCCTTTTCTTTTTTTAGGCTGTGCTGTGTAGCGTGAAGGATCTTAGTTCCCCAATCAGGGATCAAACCCATGTTCCCTGAATTGGGAGCACGGAGTCTTAACCACTGGACCACCAGGGAAGTCCCTCTGTGTTTTTCTTTTGTAAAAATGAGGAAAACTTTCACAGAGGTTACCAGCAGACTTCTCCCTCAACTCACTGGCTAAAAATGTGTCACATGCTGAGACCCAAACCAGTGACTATGGAAAAAGGGATGGGGTAAATGTGATCAGTTAGGTTGTTTAGGGTCATCTTCCCTGGGGACTAAGACTTCCCTGGTGGCTCAGACATTAACAATCCACCTGCAATGCAGGAGACCTGAGTTAGATCCCTGGATTGGGAAGATCCCCTGGAGAAGGGAAAGGCTGCCCACTCCAATACTCTGGCCTGGAGAATTCCATGGACAGAGGGGCCTGGCAGGCTACAGTCTATGGGGTTGCAAAGAGTCTGACACGACTGAGCGACTTTCAATTTCCCTGAAGAGTAGAAAATGAAACAAAATTGGGTTCTGTGAACTTAAAAGAAGGGGGAGAAATGATTGTCAACAAACAATCTTTAGGGCCCACTATCCCACACTGATAGACTGATTCTAGGGTTCTACCTACTACACAAAATACTGTTTGAATTAATAGAAGTGAAAATACACTTGTAAGAGAAAGATACTTAGAATATAAATTAAGGCATTGAGAGAAAGAAAACTGATTTCTCTTTTGTTTCTTTAGTACTGTTAAATACCTCTATAATTGATCATAATGCACATTCATATGAGCCATATAGAAATTCATCCTTCAGGCTTTCTTATGGTGCTATAAAGACGAATGAGCTTTGTGAAGTCATACACCACAAACCTGTTTTTATTAATTATTACAGCTTCATTTCTAAAGAGCTGAGAAATTTCTTGAAAAGAAAAATGAAAAGCTAGGAGATGCATAAGAAACCAAACAATTGCACAGATTTTTAAAGCAGCATTTTCCCCAAAATACATCAGCGCAATATAAAAATATGAAAAATGTTCAGCTTCACTACTAATCAAAGGAATGCAAATTAGTGTGAGAAACATTTTCACTCATCAAACCAGGCAGTTTTTTTTTTCCCTAAGCTTGATATTAGAGGTTCAGTCAGTTCAGTTGCTCGGTCATGTCCTACTCTTTGTGACCCCGGATTTCAGCACACCAGACTTCCCTGTCCATCACCAACTCCCAGAGCCTACTCAAACTCATGTCCATTGCGTTGGTGATGCCATCCAACCATCTCATCCTCTGTCATCCCCTTCCCCTCCTGCCTTCAGTCTTTCCCAGCATCAGGGTCTTTTCCAATGAGTTCGTTCTTCGCATCAGGTGGCCAAAGTATTGGACTTTCAGCTTTAGCATCAGTCCTTCCAATGAATATTCAGGACTGATTTCCTTTAGGATGGACTGGTTGGATCTCCTTGCAGTACAAGGGACTCCCAAGAGTCTTCTCTAACACCACAGTTCAAAAGCATCAATTCTTTGGCACTCAGCTTTCTTTATAGTCCAACTCTCACAGCCATATATGACTACTGGAAAAACCATAGCTTTGACTAGATGGACCTTTGTTGGCGAAGTAATGTCTCTGGTTTTTAATATGCCATCTAGGTTGGTCATAACTTTCCTTCCAAGGAGCAAGGTCTTTTAATTTCATGGCTGCAGTCACCATCTGCAGTGATTTTGGAACCCATAAAAATAAAGTCAGCCACTGTTTCCATTGTTTCCCCATCTATTTGCCATGAAGTGATGGGACCAGATGCCATGATCTTAATTTTCTGAATGTTGAGTTTTAAGCCAACTTTTTCACTCCCCTTTCACTTTCATCAAGAGTTTCTTTAGTTTTATTTGCTTTCTTCCATAAGGGTGGTATCATCTGCATATCTGAGGTTATTGATATTTCTCCCAGCAGTCTTGATTCCAGCTTGTGCTTCATCCAGCCTGGCATTTTGTGTGATATATTCTGCATATAAATTAAATAAGCAGGGTGACAATATACAGCCTTGACATAGTCCTCTCCCTATTTGGAACCAGTCTGTTGTTCCATGTCCAGGTCTTGCTGTTACTTCTTGACCTGCATACAGATTTCTCAGGAGGCAGGTCAGGTGGCTTGGTATTCCTATCTCTTTCAGAATTTTCCACAGTTTGTTGCGATCCACACAGTCAAAGGCTTTGGCATAGTCAATGAAGCAAAAGTATATGTTTTTCAGAGGTTGGTGGTATATAAAAAAATAGACATTCTTATATACTGATGGTGATATTGTAACTTGCTGTATCCTTTCTGGTTGTCATTTAAGCAGTGTGTGACAAAGGGTTGTTTATTTTCCATCTTCACTAGACCTTAGCACTATTGAGTACAGGGACTATATTTGTTTCACTGAATATCCCTGTTGTCTAGACCATTGCCTAATAATTGGATAAATATGTATCTAATATTTATTGAATGGTCACTAAATATTTGATGCCTTAATATACAGATATTTTAAAAAGTGAGCATAGTATTTAACCTGGCATGAAGTTGCTAGGAATTTGTATGAAAAAAATAATTACAAACCAAGAATCATCTATAAAGATGTTTTTCCCATTGTAATTTGCGGCTTCAATGAGAAAAAAATTTCAGTGGAGGAATACCATTTAGCATTTGTTGTTCATTGGTTCAGTCATGTCTGACTCTTTGTGACCTCATGGATACCCCATCCTTCACTATCTCTTGGAGTCTGTTCAAACTCATGACTGTTGAGTTAATGACGCCATCCAACCATCTCATCCCTTTCTCCTCCTGCGCTCAATTTTTGCTAGCATCAGGGTGTTTTCTAATGAATCAGCTTTTCCCATCAGGTAGCCAAAATATTGGAACTCTAGCATCAGTCCTTCCCATGAATAATGAGGGTTGATTTCCTTTAGGATTGACTGGTTTGATCTCCCTGTTGTCCTAGGGACTCTCAAGAGTCTTCTCCAGCAACAAAGTTCAAAAGGAACAATTCTCTGGTGTTCAGCCTTCTTTATGGTCCAACCCTCACATCCATACATGACTACTGGAAAAACCATAGCTTTGACTAGACAGAACTTTGTCAGCAAAGTAATGTCTCTGCTTTTTAATATGCTGTCTAGGTTGATCATAGCTTTTCTTCCAAGGAGCAAGCGTATTTTAATTTCATGGCTGCAGTCACCATCCTTAGTGATTTTGGAGTCCAGGAAAACAAAATCTGTCACTGTGTCCATTGTTTCCCCATTTATTGCCATGAAGTGATGGGACCAGAAGCCATGATTTTGGTTTTTTGAATGTTGAGTTTTAAGTCAACTTTTTCACACTTCTCTTTTACTTTCATAAAGATTTTTTTTTAGTTCCTCTTTGCTTTCTTCCATAATGGTGGTGTCATCTGCATATCTGAGGTTATTGATATTTCCCCTGGCAATCTTGATTCCATCTGTACCTCATCCAGCCTGGCGTTTCACATGATGTGCTCTGCATAGAAATTAAATAAACAGGGTGACAATATATAGTCTTGCCATACTCCTTTCCCAATTTGATCCAGTCTGTTGCTTTTTGACCTGCTTCCAGGTTTCTCAGGAGGCAGGTAAGGTGGTCTGCTATTCCCATCTATTTAAGAATTTCCCAGTTTGTTTTGATCCACACAGTCAAACGTTTTAGTGTAGTCAATGAAGCAGATTTTTTTTTTTTAATCTTTTGCTTTTTCTATGATCCAGCAAATATTGGCAGTTGATCTCTGGTTCCTCTGCCTTTTCTAAATCCAGTTTGAACATCTGGAAGTTCTCTGTTCAGGTACTGTTAAAGCCTAGCTTGAAGGATTTTGAGCACTACCTCACTAGCATGTGAAAAGAGTGCAGTTGTGCAGTAGTTCGAGGATTCTTTGGCATTGCCCTTCTTTGGGATTGGGATGAAAACTGACTTTTTCCAGTCCCGTGGCCACTACTGAGTTTTCCAAATTTGCTGGTATATTGAGTGTAGCACTTTAACAGCATCAACTTTTAGGATTTGAAATTCCATTACCTCCACTAGTTTTATTTGTAATAATGCTTCCTAAGGCCCACTGACTTCACACTCCAGTATGTCTGGCTCTAGGTGAGTGACTACACCATGGTGGTTTTCTGGGTCATTAAGACCTTTTTTGTATTGTTCTTCTGTGTATTCTTGCCACTTCTTCTTAAGCTCTTCTGCTTCTGTTAGGTGCTTGCCATTTCTGTCCTTTATTGTGCCCATCTTTGCATGAAATATTCCCTTGGTATCTCTAATTGTCTTGAAAAGATCTCTAGTGTTTCCCATTCTATTGTTTTTCTCTATTTCTTTGCATTGTTCATTTAAGAAGGCTTTCTTGTGTCTCCTTGCTATTCTCTGGAACTGTGCATTCAGATGAATATATCTTTCCCTTTCTCCTTTGCATTTCACTTCTCTTGTTATGTTTAAGGGATTAGTGAACTCCGGGAGTTGGTGATGGACAGGGAGGCCTGGTGTGCTGTAGTTCATGGGGTTACAAAGAGTCGGACATGACTGAGCGACTGAACTGAACTGATTCTAAAGGTTAGCACACCTACATGATAACAGCTAGTAAAAAACATTGCAGAAGGTTACTTAATAACATTGAAGGTGTTGGTAAACATATATTATCAACTCAAGAAAGGTTTTAAAATAGCTTGATCCCTTTTGTTAAAAAAATATGGTAAAAATGCTAAGAGAAAGTACTAGAAAAGTATATACAACCAAAAATGAACACTAACTATTTAATTATGATGGGAACATACTTGATTCTTTTTTATGTTTTTTATATTTAATGTATATTGTTTTGTAATAAGGAAGGAAGGAAGAAGAATCACTCATTCGAGTGATTTTTAAAAAAAGCAACTCTCTCCATTTGATTACTCCTGATGCTGAAGCTGAAACTCCAATACTTTGGCCACCTCATGTGAAGAGTTAACTCATTGGAAAAGACCCTGATGCTGGGAGGGATTGGGGGCAGGAGGAGAAGGGGACGACAGAGGATGAGATGACTGGATGGCATCACCGACTCGAAGGACGTGAGTTTGGGTAAACTCTGGGAGTTGGTGATGAACAAGGAGGCTTGGCATGCTGCGATTCATGGGGTTGCAAAGAGTCAGACACGATTGAGTGACTGAACTGAACTGAATCAAATATTATTTTATTTTGCTAATAATGGCTTGGTAAAGATATACACTTTATCAATCAAACTAAAATAAAGTAAAAATAAAAATTAAAAAAGAAATAAAACAGAAAAAATATAAACATAAATAATCGTTTTGCAGTATTTTTATGGCATATTGTGAGATGTTTTCCCACTGTGACTTCTGCAGCAGGTTTTTAAATAATATTTTAAAAGTTACCAAGAAGAGTCACAAATGTCTGTATAAACTGTGGAATCATATCCTTTAGTTATGACCCTCAAAATTTAATCTATTGTATTTGAAGTTAAGCTTAGACTTTGCATATCTCATACTCAAGACCAGTTGACCATAACTCAACTTAATGTTTTAAAAAGCTGCTTTTCTGCTTCTCTCTCTTTGCCAGTGCTATTTAAAGAGCAGTTAAGCATACTTATCAATAGTATGTATGAATCATATCAATAATTATGAGCAACAGCAATACTTTTTTCAAAGATGTACAGCATTTTTTTTTAAGCTTTAAGCAAAACAGCATCTTTATGCATTTGAATGATATTAAGGGCTGTTAAGAAGCAGTGGAGTCTTTTCTTGTTTGTTTGTTTTGTTGTCAGTCATAGTAGATGAAAAGCAATCCAGTCACCAGTAACATAAAACATGACCTTTAAAAAACATTTATGTAATTGAAGGATCATTTCTTTACAATATTGAGATGGTTTTTGCCACACATCAACATGAACTGGCCACAGGTATCCATGTATCCTCTCCATCCTGAACTGCCGCCCCGCCCCCCCAGTCCTCGCTCCACACTCCATCCCTCCAGTGTCATAGAGCACCGGCTTTGGGTGCTCTGCATCACACCTCAAACTCACACTGGTTATCTGTTTTACATGTGGTAATGTACATGTAATTCAGTGCTCTTCTTTCAAATCATCCCACCCTCTCCTCCCACTGAGTCCAAAAGTGTTTTTTACATCTGTGTCTTCTTTGCTGCCCTGCACGTAGGATCGCTGCTACCATCTTTCTAAATTCCATATATATGTGTTAATATATGGTATTTGTCTTTCTCTTTCTGACTTACTTCACTCTGTATAATAGGCTCTAGGTTCATCCATCTCTTTAGAATTGACTCAAAAGCATTCCCTTTTATAGCTGAGTAATATTCCACCACAACTTCCTCATTCATTCATCTGCCGATGGACATATAGATTGCTTCCATGTCCTACCTATTATAAATAATGCTGTGATGAACATTGGGGTACATGTGTCTTTTTAAATTCTGGTTTCTTCAGGATATATGCCTAGTAGTAGGAGTGCTGGGTCATATGATAATTTTATTCCTGGTTTTTTAAGGCATCTCCATACTGTTCTCCATAGTGGTTGTATCAGTTTGCATTCGCACCAAGAGTGTAAGAGTGTTAGAGAGTTCCCTTTTCTCCACATCCTTTCCATCATTGTGATCAGTGTGAGATGATACCTCATTGTGGTTTTGATTTGCATTTCTCTAATAATGAGCGCCAAAGAATTGATGCTTTTGAACTGTGGTGTTAGAGAAGACTCTTGAGAGTCCCTTGAACTGCAAGGAGATCCAACCAGTCCATCCTGAAGGTGATCAAATCTGGGATTTCTTTGGAAGGAATGATGTTAAAGCTGAAACTCCAGTACTTTGGCCACCTCATGCGAAGAGCTGACTCATTGGAAAAGATTCTGATGCTGGGAGGGATTGGGGGCAGGAGAAGAAGGGGATGACAGAGGATGAGATGGCTGGATGGCATCACTGACTCAATGGACGCGAGTCTGAGTGAACTCCAGGAGTTGGTGATGGACAGGGAGGCCTGGCGTGCTGCGATTCATGGGGTTGCAAAGAGTCGGGCATGACTGAGTGACTGAACTGAACTGAACTGAATAATGAGTGATGTTGAATATCTTCTCGTGTGTTTATTAGCCATCTGTAAAAACATGACATTTTTAACATGACTCAGTTGATGCACAATATTTATGCCCAATGAAAAGCATGCTGCTGCTGCTAAGTCACTTCAGTTGTGTCCGACTCCGTGCGACCCCATAGACAGCAGCCCACCAGGCTCCCCTGTCCCTGGGATTCTCCAGACAAGAACACTGGAGTGGGTTGCCATTTCCTTCTCCAATGCAGGAAAGTGAAAAGTGAAAGTGAAGTTGCTCAGTCGTGTCTGGCCCTCAGCGACCCCATGGACTACAGCCTTCCAGGCTACTCCGTCCGTGGGATTTTCCAGGAGTACTGGAGTGGGGTGCCATTGCCTTCTCCGAATAATAAGCATAAATAAACTCATTATCCGTAAGACATGATTCACATTCCCTAACATGTTTTTTGTGGCCTAACTTTATCAGCAGCCTCCAGGTAACTCACTGGCTTCTCCATGGTAGATATTTAACTTTTTTTCCGGTTCTCATCAAGCCTGTGCTTTCACAAACCTGTCCCTTAATACATCAACACTTGCATCAGGCAGAAAATGACTATTTTGCTCCACTGAAACTGCAGATTTATCTTTCTTAGCACCCACCATTCCACTCTCCTTCCTACATTGAATTCCTTTATCTGTTATTGTATCTCATCTTCCCCTGCCTCCTCAGGACTATACTCCACAAATTAGCTTTCTTTCCTACATCTTCAACTCTGACTTCAACCATAGGTATTTCGATTCACAAGTAACACATGAATAGCATTAATAAAATGGCAATTCTCCATTTACTCAGCAGTCTGTACCGGACAGAGAGTTGAATCTATTAGCTTATTACTTTCAACCTCTTTGTACATCAAGGCTGTATATTGTCACCCTGCTTATTTAACTTATATGCAGAGTACATCATGAGAAATGCTGGACTGGAAGAAACACAAGCTGGAATCAAGATTGCTGGGAGAAATATCAATAACCTCAGATATGGAGATATGGCAGAAAGTGAAGAGGAACTAAAAAGCCTCTTGATGAAAATGAAAGAGGAGAGTGAAAAAGTTGGCTTAAAGCTCAACATTCAGAAAACGAAGATCATGGCATCTGGTCCCATCACTTAATGGGAAATTAATGGGGAAACATTGGAAACAGTGTCAGACCTTATTTTTAGGGACTCCAAAATCACTGCACATGGTGACTGCAGCCATGAAATTAAAAGACGCTTACTCCTTGGAAGAAAAGTTATGACCAACCTAGATAGCATACTCAAAAGCAGAGACATTACTTTGCAAACAAAGGTCCGTCTAGTCAATGCTATGGTTTTTCCAGTAGTCATGTATGGATGTGAGTGTTGGACTGTAAAGAAGGCAGAGTGCTGAAGAATTGATGCTTTTGAACTGTGGTGTTGGAGAAGACTCTTGGGAGTCCCTTGAACTGCAAGGAGATCCAACCAGTCCATTCTGAAGGAGATGAGCCCTGGAATTTCTTTGGAAGGAATGATACTGAAGCTGAAACTCCAGTACTTTGGCCACCTCATGCAAAGAGTTGACTCACTGGAAAAGACTCTGATGCTGGGAGGGATTGGGGCAGGAGGAGAAGGGGAAGACCGAGGATGAGATGGCTGGATGGCATCACTGACTCGATGGGCGTGAGTCTGAGTGAACTCCGGGAGTTGGTGATGGACAGGGAGGCCTGGCGTGCTGCGATTCATGGGGTTGCAAAGAGTTGGACACGACTGAGCGACTGAACTGAACTGAACTGATGGTGGATACTGTTTTCCATATTATGCAGGTGATGTAACTGAAGTTCAGAAGGGTTAAACACCAGCGAGGATTATGTAACACGCATGTGGTAAAGTTTGGATTCAAACCAAACTCTGTCTGATTACAAGATTATATCTTAATTTTCTGTTATTCTGCCCTTTTTTGTCCCTGAAACACCCTCTTGGACTCAATTTCTATCGCATTGTAGACAGAAAGACTTGTCCTCACACCTCAACCCACTGCAACTTGGCCTGTGCGTCATTGTCAATAGCATTCTCATAAAGCCTGAAGGTCTTCTGAGTCGTCTTCACAACCTGACTTGTAGTAGCTTTTGACTCTATTGCCAGCTCTCTCGAAACATTTTCTTCCATATAGACTTTTGACAGCCTGGAGAAAATCTAGTTTATTTTAAAAAGAATCTATTTTAAAAAGATTCCTATAGTGATATGGATGTTTAGTGATATAGATGTTTTTCAACTCTTTCAACAGCAAGATTTACCAGCAGGTTCATGGCAGAATTATGAACATTAGTGTTGCTTAGGGTGAAGGTGGGAGAGAGATTTCAGGGCAGGGTAATGTCTTGAATTCAAAGCACTTAGATTTCTCGGTGTACTAAGAGTAAATGGGCTCAAGTCTCATGTTTTCTAGACCCTAGAAATGTCTTTGTCCCAATCCTACCCAAAGTCCTAACTCTCAACTATAACTTAAAGGAAAATTATAGCTGCATAATGGACATGGCTTTTCTGTGAATTAGGAAAGTAAAGAGCAAGTTCAGGAATGTTTTTCAATAAGGGAGGGACCTTTAAAGTATCCTGACTCTGATTTACTTGATTTTGTAAACCCAGTTTAAAGAAATGGTATTTCCTCTGAAAGAAAAGAAATTGAAAGTTGCTCAGTCTTGTCCAACTCTTTGCAACCTCATGGACTATACCGTTCATGAAATTCTCCAGGCCAGAATACTGGAGTGGGTAGCCTTTCCCTTCTCCAGGGGATCTTCCCAACCCAGGAGTCAAACCCAGGTCTCCCACATTGTGGAGGATTCTACTGGGCTCCTTAGTACCTAGTTCATTTATCCATCCATCTAGCCAGCCAACCATCCATCTGTCCACCTGTCTGTCTGCCTAGCCATCCATTCATCTAATAAACTTTTTTTTTTTTAAGGAAAATAAATCTGCTATAGTCCAGACACTGTGTTGGGTTGTCTAAGAAATGTTGGTGACTTATAAACTTCCCAAATGTTGTGTAGTGATAGGCCAATGGCATCTCAGCCTTAAGTCTGACCACATCTGCTTGTCCAGTTAGAAGAAGATAGTGAGGAACTCATTAGTTCTTTTACTCCCTGTTTTAAGTTTGTTTTATAACTGCCTGATGTTTTCTAAGAGTATTTGGGTCTTTCTTTGAACAAACGGTTGGCCTGTGATAGACCAGTTCAAGGAGTGCATACAAAGTCATTCCTAGGAAATTTCCAGAATAAAAAATTCTCTGTGACCCTAATGATTCAAACTGGCCATCTGTCTTGTTCAAAGTCACTGGGAACTATGTTGCATCCTAAATTTTCATTCATTTATTGTCTGACTTAGACTGATCTTTTAAAAACTTCATGGACTTGTTATCACTTTCTTTCATGTTGGAGTAAAGTACAGTTTGTGTCCTTTTTTTAAAAAAAATACATTGAACCAGGTGGAATGAAGATTGGTTTTTAAATTTAAACTGGTTGATGGGAAAATAAATCTTTATGAAATGAACACCAAAAAAGGTATGAAAGTAAATCTTTCCTAGAAGAATCTACAACATGTCTATAGGTTTAATTGTTCTTTCCTTTTTAGGCTTGTGCTTGAACATTCTCTCTGGTTATCCGCCTACATCAGATCAAATGAAACAGTGATGTATGAGGCTGACCTCTTAAGCACCACCATTCTGTGCAAAAAGAAGGCACTGGCACTGTCAACCTATGGCCTAAGTAGTCATTTCCTTCAAAAGACGTTAGATGATTTTCCTCATTATATATCTGTTTATCTTTTACTTTGGCCTGATTGTTCTTTTTTGAATTTACATATAACTACAAACCATTTAGTAGAGAGGACTTTTTGAATCCTGTCTCTCAATTCTAACATCTATCTTTCTTGATGGATTCACTTGAGACAGAGGCTTTCAGATTTTCCTGTTTAACAGTTAACTGGATTTTTGTCATTAGTTTCCCACATCTCCACAGAGAAATAACTTTTGGTAAATGGAAAATAACTTTATATCAGAAGTTAATAAATGTAACTGGCTTACAAGTGACTAGGTAAGATAAATAAGAGTGGTATGGCAGCCTCTCTACCTGCCTGTTATACCCATATCATCCTTGATGTATTTACAAAGCTAACTCTATGAGTAAGTGAGTGGAAAATGACAAATGTGTTTATTTACCTTTCCATGTTCTCCTAAATAAGGAGTTTAAATATTGGAGTGATACACTGTGGCAGGGTTGGGGTGTGTTGGATGGCTTTCTTGCCATTCTGAAAGATTTGCTTTACATGGGCAGTCTCTTTGCTAATTGCAATAGTAATAATGATAGTAATTAAAAACTACTACCATTTTTGGAGCACTTACCATGTGCTAGGCATTTTATATATGTTGTCTTCACAACAACAATGGAAAATAGATGTTATTATTTGCTTTCCAATGTAGGTTTTTTTTGTATATATTATATATATATATATATATATATATATATAGAGAGAGAGAGAGAGAGAGAGAGCATGTGATAAGCCTATAATATTGATATAACTCCCTGGTGGCTGAGGCGGTAAAGATTCTACCTGCAATATTGAAGACCTGGGTTGGGAAGATCCCTGGAGAAAGGAATGACAACCCATTCCAGGATTCTTGCCTGGAAAATTTCATGGACAGAAGAGCCCAATGGGCTACAGTCCATGGGGTCACAAAGAGTCGGACATGACTAATACTTCCATTGGTATAATTAGAGGGATTATTTGCATTAGGATTTTGACAGCTCCTTGTAGGAATTCTTTATCAGTTGTCAAGCCAGCTCTAAACCCTCATAAAAATCTTGTGAGACAAGTTGGCAGCCAGCATCTTTATATAGGCAGGGCTTGAGCCCGATTCAGTTTTTTGCCTAGCACCTATGGTCAATAAAAGAGTCCGAAAAGCAGTACTTGGATGCAATCTCAAAAACGATCTCTGTTCGTTTCCAAGGCAAACCATTCAATATCACAGTAATCCAAGTCTATGCCCCTACCAGTAATGCTGAAGAAGCTGAAGTTGAACGGTTCTTTGAAGACCTACAAGATCTTTTAGAACTAACACCCAAAAAAGATGTCCTTTTCATTATAGGGTACTGGTATGCAAAAGTAGGAAGTCAAGAAACACCTGGGATAACAGGCAAATTTGGCCTTGGAATACAGAATGAAGCAGGGCAAAGGCTAATAGAGTTTTGCCAAGAGAATGCACTGGTCATAGCAAACACCGAACACAAGAGAAGATTCTACACATGGACATCAGCAGATGGTCAACACTGAAATCAGACTGATTATATTCTTTGCAGTCAAAGATGGAGAAGCTGTATCTCCAAAGTCAGCAAAAGATAGCAAAAGTCAGGAAAAACAAGACTGGGGGCTGACTGTGGCTCAGATCATGAATTCCTTATTGCCAAATTCAGACTTAAATTGAAGAACGTAGGGAAAACTACTAGACCATTCAGGTTATGATCTAAATAAAATCCTTTATGATTATACAGTGGAAGTCAGAAATAGATTTAAGGGACTAGATCTGATAGATGGAGAGCATGATGAACTATGAACGGAGGTTCATGACACTGTACAGGAGACAGGGATCAAGACCATCCCCATGGAAAAGAAATGCAAAAAAGCAAAATGGCTTTCTGAGGAGGCCTTACAAAAGCTGTGAAAAGAAGAGAAGTGAAAAGCAAAGGAGAAAAGGAAAAATATAAGCATCTGAATGCAGAGTTCCAAAGAATAGCAAGAAGAGATAAGAAAGCCTTCCTCAGTGATCAATGCTAAGAAATAGAGGAAAACAACAGAATGGGAAAGACTAGAGATCTCTTCAAGAAAATGAGAGATACCAAGGGAACATTTACTGCAAAGATAGGCTCGATAAAGGACAGAAGTGGTATGGACCTAACAGAAGCTGAAGATATTAAGAAGAGGTGGCAAAAATACATAGAACTACACAAAAAAGATCTTCACCACCCAGATAATCATGATTGTGTGATCACTCACCTAGAGCCAGACATCCTGGAATGTGAAGTCAAGTGGGCCTTAGAAAGCATCACTACGAACAAAGCTAGTGGAGGTGATGGAATTCCAGTTGAGCTATTTCAAATCCTGAAAGATGATGCTGTGAAAGTGCTGCACTCAATATGCCAGCAAATTTGGAAAGCTCAGCAGTGGCCACGGGACTGGAAAAGGTCAGTTTTCATTCCAACCCCAAGGAAAGGCAATGACAAAGAATGCCCAGTTGCACTCATCTCACATGCTAGTAATGTAATGCTCAAAATTCTCCAAGCCAGACTTCAGCAATACGTGAACCATGAACTTCCAGATGTTCAAGCTGGTTTTAGAAAAAGCAGTGGAACCAGAGATCAAATTGCCAACATCTGCTGGATCATGGAAAAAGCAAGAGAGTTCCAGAAAAACATCTATTTCTGCTTCATTAACTATGCCAAAGCCTTTGACTGTGTGGATCACAATAAACTGTGGAAAATTCTGAAAGAGATGGGAATACCAGACCACCTGACCTGCCTCTTGAGAAATCTTGTATGCAGGTAAGGAAGCAACAGTTAGAACTGCACATGGAACAACAGACTGGTTCCAAATAGGAAAA
>SJYA01001192.1:1887-33729 GCA_006410615.1 Neotragus moschatus
GACTCTGTGCGACCCCATAGACGGCAGCCCACCAGGCTCCCCCATCTCTGGGATTCTCCAGGCAAGAACACTGGAGTGGGTTGCCGTTTCCTTCTCCAATGCATGAAAGTGAAAAGTGAAAGTGAAGTCACTCAGCCGTGTCTGACTCTGTGCGACTCCATGGACTGTAGCCTACCAGGCTCCTCTGCCCATGGGATTTTCCAGGCAAGAGTACTGGAGTGGGTTGCCATTGTCTTCTCTGATAGTAACTTCATAAAAAGCAGAAAAAAGGAAAGAATTTGTCTGTTGAAAACACAGAATAATATTTTAAAACTATATCTAAATAAATAATTTATTTTAATAATATTAAAACTAAAATAGAAATGGACAATGTACAAATATTTTTGAATTTAAGCATATTTTATTTTCAGACTAGTCAAAATTATATAAAAATATGAGAGTAATTCTGTTGGAATAGAAAGAACTGGGAATTACTTGAATTAAAGGCCAGCTGGGCCATTTTCCATCAAACTACATGTTTTAGGTTTATTTCCTTACTTTCAGAGTCTGCTCTTCCCCACTTGTATATACCAGGTAATATATACTTCACAGATACTTTGTGACAACTGTTTACAGTGACTGCAATGTGGCTAGCACAAGGCCTCATCCATATAGAGTAAGAGTACATTTTCTCTACTTTTATGTGGATACCAAAGGGAAAAGTGGGAGGGGGGATGGGATGAACTGGGAGATTGGGATTGACATATATACACTATTGATACTATGTATAAGATAGATAACTGATGAGAACCTAAGATATAGCAAGGAAACTCTATTCAGTGCTCTGTGGTGACCTAAACAGGAAAGAAATGAAAAAGCAATGGGATATATATATATGGATAGCTGATTCACTTTACATATACAGTGGACTGATATGTCCACTGATCTATTAGGTTCCACAGTAGAAACTAACACAACATTGTAAAATAACTACACTTCAATAAAAATTTACAAAAAAGAATACATCTTAAAAACTATGACTGAAATTTACTCATGTTATGTAAAAACAACCCAAATTAATGATTTGACTAATAGAGCTGCCCAGTTCTTAGATAATGTCCTTAGTTGTTTTTTTTTTTTTTTAAGACATAGAATGCATTTTCAAATATTGACTTTATTCTTATAATGAGAGAAAAAGTTAATACTACTTGGGTGAATATGAGATGTATTATCTTTAGCAATTAAACTCACAAGATTCTTTGCTATTGGTGTCATTTCTTAAAAATAATTAAGGTGATAAAACACCCATTTGGATGTACTAGTAATAAGTTGGGAGGATTAGATATATAGTTGGGCTGGGATTAGGGGGTTTTATCTCATTTCATGTATATTATAGTACCTAGCATATTTTGATACTTAATGAATATTAATAATGAGAGTAGTAATAATTTCAATTTAGTTTTCTATATAGAATACAGATGTAGCAGGAATTTCTGCTGATCTTTTTCTCCTAAAGGAAATTGTGAGTGTTACTCACAATTTATTTCTGCTATTGGCTAAATCTATGTTCTTCAGCAAATTATTTAATATCTTTTTACCTATGATTCCATCTATAAAATGGGGATAATAATACAGACTTAGTTAATTATTTAGTTCTTCAGAATGCTGAGATGGTTTATTCAAGTTAATTATATGAAAGGTAATTCAAGTTCAGTCTTTTATTAAATGTATTTATATGATTTTGTACAATATGACTTATCAAATATACATGGCACTACACTGGATGTGGAAAATAAAAATAAAATGAATTCAAAATACCTGAACTGTAGCAGGCTAACAACAGAGATGGAAATTATATAATGGGATTATTCAAAGCTGCTAGATATGATGATTTAAATGTGAAAAAAATTATCTGAAAAATACTAATTTTTCTTTGTTATAGTTTGACTAGCTAAGATAAAAAAATGAAATGTTTTGTTTTAAAATTTGCATGCTTTGTATATATGGATATTTATAATTTTAATGTATCAGATTATCAGAATTGATATCAATTTATGATGATACATTGATATTCATATTTACATTTCACTTAAAAATATTGTTTTGCAAAATAAGGCATCTACCATTGATAAAAAGTACAATATAATAAAAATAATGAAGTTTTTGTCTTTAAAATAAAAATTAAGTAAAATGAAGATTGAATTAGTATCTAATACATAACAGACAGTTAGGCAGTTTGGACACAGTGATAATCCTTAGAAGAAATGCTATGAAGTAGGAATTAATAAGTTAAATAAAGTGATATGCCCAATTCACATAAACAGTAATGAAATTCACCTTTTTGGTCCTTAGTCAAACCAAAGGTCTAGGCTCCTTTTTCAAAAATAATTCTCTTCAAATAATTACTATCCTTTAATTTTTACTATTTTATGTAACATATATATTTACTGATATAGTTTATCTCTCCCTCTCTTTCTCTTTCTTTCTGTCTCTTTTTGACAGACATTCTTTTCTTCACAGTGTAACTTTTAGCACGTGCCCAACCTCATGCAGCCTTACCACTGATAATTCTTCATTGGCTCCTTTTTCCTTTCTCATGTCTGGTAGATACAGCTAGTTGTGTACCAACATCCATTCTCCCCACCACTCCCTCCTTTTTCTTCCCTTTAATAACAGAACCTAAAATTTTAGCTGAATACATGGTCACCAAACACTTCCTTTTCCCAGCTTCCCTTGCAGTATTTGTGCAAGTATTTTTCTTTGTTATAGTTTGACTAGCTAAGATAAAAAAATGAAATGCTTTGTTTTAAAATTTGTATGCTTTGTATATATAGATATTTATAATTTTAATGTATCAGATTATCAGAATTGATATTAATTTATGATGATGCATTGATATTCATATTTACATTGCACTTAAAAATATTGTTTTGCAAAATAAGGCATCTGCCATTGATAGAAAGCACAATATAATAAAAATAATAGAAGGCAGAAGAATCACATGGGCATTTTTTCTTAAACTTAGAAAAAGAGAAAGGATATGTAGGCTTCACCTTCATTTGTTTTGCATCCTGTGTGCTGTGACTAGATGCTGCATCTTGGACCATTACGGCAGGAGCCACAAGTAACGGAGCAACAGGATGGAGGAACCAGGGTTCCTGACGAGAAGTGCACCATATCAACCCTGGCAGGGCCAGCTTGTGGGGTCCCACACAAAAGGAAAATTTGGGTTCCATGATAAAAGCAAGAAACATGTCACTAAAAGGATGAAACTATGTTTTTTTATTTTCTTGCTCAATCTGTCTCTAGACTTACAATGCTTTTATTTGCTATTTAATATCACTCCAAGTAAAGAAAAAAAATGTTAAAGTATTAATGTGAACTGTAACATTCATCTTTGTATTGTTTATAATGCCACTTTTAAAGGAAAATATAAGACCATTTAACTTATGTGCATAACTAATGAAATTACACAACTTGCATTTCATATCTTGTATATGCTAACACCAGAAGAATAGAAATGCTGCACAAAACTAACTCAACTCTTTTTTATTTCACTTTTTGATAAACACACATTTTATCAGTGCCATTTACCTTTGGCTTACTAGTGAGTAAAGAAGGATTGATGGAGGAGGAAATGGTAACCCACTCCAGTACTCTTGGCTGGATAATCCCATGGACAGAGGAGCCTGATGGTATACAGTCCATGGCATAGCTAAAAGTCAGACACGACTGAAGTGACTCAGCACACACTGAGTGTGTGCTCAGTGTTGCTCTGCCATTCCCTTTTCTTTCTTTTCATCCTTCTTAGTGATGAGCAAATAAAGGGAAGTATCATGAGCAAAAAAGGTTTCAATGGAGTTCACGGTAGTTTGTGTTTCTTAGGATACCATTGCTGCTTTTGTGCACTTAAAGTAAATTCTAGGTTGACCAAAAAGCAGGGGCTTTCTTGGGCTGTCAATGCATCCCTTAGTCTTAGGGAATTCACACTTATATTGTACTTTGAGTTCCAATAAACTTAAGCACATTGTGGATTCACTTGGATTCTATACTCACTGGGCATTGCAAAGGTTATACGTGAATGAGAAAGAAACCACAGTATTTATTTCCTCTGCTCATATATATACTCCATTTTCCCATTGGGCTTCATTTTCCAAATACCAGTTCAAAGATAAAATTATTCAGTTTCACTGTGGCTCCTTAAGAACATTAAACCTGGTGGTGTGGGTAGGGGAGCCTTGAGTGACTACTGAGGTTGAATGTCTTACTCTGACCCTGATCTACTTTTATAAACTCTTACACTTCAGACACTTCAGACTCTTACACATCATAGTCCACAAAAGAGTCAGAAATGCAGTACTTAGATGCAGTCTCAAAAATGACAGAATGAACTTTGTTCAATTCCAAGGCAAACCATTCAATATCACAGTAATCCAAGTCTGTGCTCTGACCAGTAATGCTGAAGAAGTTGAAGTTGAGTATTTCTATGAACACCTACAAGAACTTCTAGAGCTAATATCCCCAAAAGATGTCCTTTTCATTGTAGGGGACTGGAATGCAAAAGTAGGAAGTCAGGAAATACCTGGAATAACAGGCAAATTTGACCTTGGAGTACAGAATGAAGCAGGACAAAGGCTAACAGAATTNCCAGTAATGCTGAAGAAGTTGAAGTTGAGTATTTCTATGAACACCTACAAGAACTTCTAGAGCTAATATCCCCAAAAGATGTCCTTTTCATTGTAGGGGACTGGAATGCAAAAGTAGGAAGTCAGGAAATACCTGGAATAACAGGCAAATTTGACCTTGGAGTACAGAATGAAGCAGGACAAAGGCTAATAGAATTTTGCCAAGAGAACACAACAGTCATAGCAAATAGCCTCTTCCAACAGCACAAGAGAAGACTCTACATATGGACATCACCAGATGGTCAATACCAAAATCAGATTGATTATATTCTTTGCAGCCAAAGATGGAGAAGCTCTATATAGTCAGCAAAAACAAGACCAGGAGGTGACTGTGGCTCAGATCATGACTTCCTCACTGCCAAATTCAAACTTAAATTGAAAAAAGTAGGGGAACTCACTAGACCATTCAGGTATGACCTAAATCAAATTCCTTACCATTATACAGTGGAAGTGACAAATAGATTCAAGGGTTCAGATCTGATAAAAAGAGTGCCTGAAGAACTATGGACAGAGGTAAGTGACATTGCATAGGAGGTAGTGGTCAAGACCATTCCCAAGAAAAAGAAATGCAAAAAAGCAAAATGATTGTCTGAGAAGGCCTTACAAATAGCTGAGAAACAAAGAGAAGATAAAGGCAAAGGAGAAAAGGAAAGATATACCCATATGAATGCAGAGTTCCAAATAATAGCAAGGAGAGATAAGAAAGAATTCCTTCAGTGATCAAAGCAAAGAAATTCTTTTCCCTAGAATGGGAAAGACTAGAGATCTCTTCCAGAAAATTGGAGATACCAAGGGAACGTATCATGCAAAGATGAGCAGAATAAGGGACAGAAGTGGTATGAACCTAATAGAAGCAGACGATTTTAAGAAGAGATGGCAAGAATACACAGAACTGTACAAAAAAGATCTTAATGACCCAGATAACCATGATGGTGTGATCACCCACATAGAGCCAGATCTGGGAAAATGAAGTCAAGTGGACTTTAGAAAGCATCACTTCGAACAAATCTAGTGGAAGTGAGGGAGTTCCAGTGAGCTATTTCAAATCCTAAAAGATGTTGCTGTGAAAGTGTTGTACTCAATATGCCAGCAAATTTGGAAAACTCAGCGGTGGCCACAGGACTGGAAAAGTCAGTTTTCATTCCAATCTCAAAGAAAGGCAATGCCAAAGAATGCTCAAACTACCNTGTATAGATGTGAGAGTTGGACTATAAAGAAAGCTGAGCACCAAAAAATTGATTGAACTGTGGTGTTGGAGAATACTCTTGAGAGTCCCTTGGACTGCAAGGAGATCCAACCAGTCCATCCTAAGGGAAATTAATCCTGAATACTCATTGAAAGGACTGATGCTGAAGCTGAAACTCCAGTACTTTGGCCACCTGATGTGAAGAAGTGATTCATTTGGAAAGACCCAGATGCTGGAAAAGATTGAAGGTGGGAGGAAAAGGGGATGACAGAGGATGAGATGGTTAGATGGTATCACCGACTTGATGGACATGAATTTGAGTAAGCTCTAGGAGCTGGTGATGGGCAGGGAAGCCTGGTGTGCTGCAGTCCATGGGGTTGCAAAGAGTCGGACATGACTGAGCAAATGAGCTGAAGTGAACTGAACTGAACACTTCAGACTTTTGTCCTGAAACCCAGCTTAAAGTCTTTTACTAGATAAAGTGCCTGCCTTAGCATTTGACATACAATAAAAACTCAGTAATGGTTTTAGTGAGTAGTAGTAGTGGTAATATTAATAATTCTTACTATATATCACTGNCAAATGAGCTGAAGTGAACTGAACTGAACACTTCAGACTTTTGTCCTGAAACCCAGCTTAAAGTCTTTTACTAGATAAAGTGCCTGCCTTAGCATTTGACATACAATAAAAACTCAGTAATGGTTTTAGTGAGTAGTAGTAGTGGTAATATTAATAATTCTTACTATATATCACTGTTCCTTATGAATAGCCTTTCTCTATAGCTACTCTAGTGTTATCAGTTATTTCAACTGCATACACAACTCGTATGTCAAAGTTCCATATTTATAAGCTGCTGGGTATGCATGTGGTCAACCATGTCCAACTCTTTGCAGCCCCATAGAGTGTAGCCCTCCAGGTTCCTCTGTCCATGGAGTTTTCCTGGTAAGAATGCTGGAGCGGAATGCCGTTTCCTTCGCCAGGGGATCTTCCTGACCCAGGACTTCTCGAAAATGAGTAGGTTGATGCTCGCAACATCCAATCCAAGATGATCGCATTCCTTTATGATAATTAATCATTTGCTCTGAATCCTTGTGACAGGGGAAAAAATTAGCAATAAAAATATTTTTTACAGGTTTGTGCTTATCAGTCTGGACAAATTACCCCAATCAGCTGAGGACTGGGAAAGAAGGGCACAAATATTTACTATTGACACTTAATATGGTAGAAAAGTGGTGGTGGACCCATCAGCTTCTTGGTTAAGTATTAGATTAGAGAGCCTTGGCAGATTTGCTTAGCTAGAATATTGGCTATGAAACAGAGCACTCAGTGGCTTTGGTAAGAGGCAAGTGGGTTAAAAGGAGTCTTGAGGTTTACTCACCCTAATATAAAATAAAAATAATGAACATACAACTACAGAATTCAGTCATTGAATGGACTAGCAGGAATTCAGAAAGGAAAGAAGCGAGTTAGTCTAACTGTAGAGGTCAATTTCTTAGGCTTTATAAAAAAAATGGTAACAAGTTATACCCTCTTCTATTTGTCTCAGTTCTTAGAGAGCAGAAACAAGTCTTATTTTTATTGTCCCTGGTGCTTAGTCTTGTGACTTGCACCCAGTTGACACCTCTTAGATGTTTGTTTTAGTCTTTCCACAGCAAAACACAAGACAAGCTTAGACAAAACCATAATGAATTGAGAACATACTGACACACTCAAATAGCTGTCAAGGACTTAGAGGCCATNTTTATTGTCCCTGGTGCTTAGTCTTGTGACTTGCACCCAGTTGACACCTCTTAGATGTTTGTTTTAGTCTTTCCACAGCAAAACACAAGACAAGCTTAGACAAAACCATAATGAATTGAGAACATACTGACACCCTCAAATAGCTGTCAAGGACTTAGAGGCCATGTCTTAAATGGTTTGGACATCTGGTGATGTCCAAAAATAGAAACTCCAGTAGAAATTTTTTTTTTTTTTCAAAATTGAAGAGAAAAGAAAGAGATCTAGAAGCAACCCTTGAAATCCCTGTAGGAACTTAATAAGGAAAAGGCTTTAAATAGAAGCCTTGAACAGAAAGCTTCACATTCTATAGGGGTTTAAAAAGGTGGAAAGAGTGTCTCAGAATATGATGGATGAAAGTCTATTCTATGTATATATAAGGAATGCTGATATCGTATGATTCCCTCAATTAAGTACTCACTTGCAAATATGCAGTCAGATCCTAACCATTTAGAAACTATTTCCTGTCTCCCTCTTGGAATATTTTCATCTATCTATGGATAGAACTATTTGCTGAAGTAATAACTTGTAATTTTCAAATCTCTAGATATGTCAGAAATTAAGAATCCATTGGAAAAATACCCACTTAGAATAAAAGTAATATATAACAACAGCTTGTAGAAAGTTCAATACTGTCCTAAATTCAGACTCTTGACAAGCTTGTAGAAGCACACTAAAGCCACCATTAAGCAGTTTTTCATGGCAAGGATGCAAGTAATGGCTAGTATCAATATATATATTGAACATTATCAATATATATATAGAAATAAGTATGTAGAGAATCTTTGTCTCATTTCATCATTCTTAGATACCAAGAACTCCAAGGAATAGGTATGTAGATATAAGTTAATTCACATAAATTATAATTATAGTGATACCTCACCAGAGTTCTCTAACTAATGACTTTGTCTTGAGACATGAACTTAACAGCAACACTTTTTAAGTCTTAGTCGTAATCAACATCTTTATATCACTTTCATCAGTTTGGAGTTTCCTGAGGTTTTAAAAGACATAGTTGCTACATTTTAAGGTACCAAAGCTCTACAGAGTTTAACTGCCATCACTAGCCCACTTAAATCATGAAGAAGTTACATGACTTGCTGATTAGGATTAGCAAAGGTGTTTTCTTTCTTTACTTATATCTGTGTAGAAAGATGCAAATCAAGCAAACAAAACTGAATTGTCAACAAATAAAATAAATGTCTGGGTCAGGGAGAAATGGCCTTTATACCTTGGTCCTCTTGAGGCTTGAAGGGCTTGCTTGGCTATGACCATAGAACTGAGGGGAAGACTGTACTGACTGGAGAAATCTCAGCCTCACAGGGCCCAGTAGGCGTAGACAAGGGTCACAAGGAGGAATATGGCCACAGACAACAGAATGTTCTTGCGGTTCTCCTGCTGAAGCAACTTCAGCTCCTTCTTATAGTTGGAAGCTTTGTTCATCAGGCTGCTTTTCTCCTTCTCCTGAGACCTCCTGGCCTCTGAGCTCAGTTCTTCCTCACAGAGCCTGGAGTTCACAGCTTCCAGGTCACTCCAGCATTGTGACAGACTGCGTGACTGAAGAACAACAAAATAAATGTGAGAAATCAGAAACTTACTAACTTATCCAGAAAACGCCTAGTAATTCTGTTGTGTTTTTATTTTAGAGGTGTTTTCTTCTGTTTTGTCACATTTTTGGTATCTTTGAACTTCCAATACCTTCCAGGCAGTCAGATGGGAAATCTTGTGGGGTTAGCATTTGAACATGGCCCACTGAACTGAAAAACTACAAGTTTTACTGTTTTCTCCCATGATGACATCTTCTTGTTTCAGTGACTCTTATGGTCTATCTAAATAAAGTTTACTTTTCTATCTTTACTGAGGTCTATCTATCTATACATGGATATATCTATGTATTTTATTGTTGTTCAGTCTCTATGTGGTGTCCTACTCTTTGTGACCCTATGGACTGCAGCACATCAGCCTTCCCTGTCCTTCACCATCTCCCAAAGTTTGCTCAAATTCAAGTCCATTGAGTCAGTGATGCTATCAAACCATTTCATCCTCTGCTACCCTCTTCTCCTTTTGCTTTCAATCTTTCCCAGCATCAGGGTCTTTTCCAATGAGCTGGCCAAAGTATTGAAGCATCAGCTTCAGCATCAATCGTTCCAGTGAATAGTCAGGGTTGATTTCCTTTAGGATTGACTAGTTTGTTCTCCTTGCTGTTCGAGAGACTCTTAAGAGTGGGAAAGATATTTGTTGCAGTACTTTAACGATGTACAGGCTTCCCTGGGTAGCTCAATGGGTAAAGAGTCTGCCTGCAATGCAAGAGACACAGGAAATGTGGGTTCAATTCCTGGGTTGGGAAGAGTCCCTGGAGGAGAGCATGGCAGCCCACTCCAGTATTCTTGCCTAAAGAATTCCATAGACAAATGAGCCTGGCGGGCTACAGTCCAAAGAGTCAGAAAGAATAGGACACAACTAAAGCAACTTAGTACACACACAACCATGTATACTGATTTAATCTGAAACCTTTCCTATAAGAAAATAAATTGTATTCATTTTATTATGCCTTCATTGTGTGAAAACCACTGCATGAGAAAATGTCAGCATTACAAATGCATGGAAGAATCAGTCCCTGCCCTCAAGCAACATGTTTTATGGCATAACTTTTACATGGATATCTCAGGGTTTTTTGAAGATGAAACCAAAAGAAAGTTCTTTTGAAAACGAAAAGAACTGGAAGGATGGATAGCAAGCTATATGAGAAATATGAGTTCAGTCATCCAGAACTTTCTCAAAAAGTAATGTTGGTTTAGGCTCACAGTCTCAAAGCAAACAGAGTGTAGCAAAGATCTAGCTCTAAGAAGCTGCACTGTCTTTCTCTAAAAAAATTTTCTCCAATTTGTCTATGGAAGGCAGTATAATGTTCCTGTCTCTATAGTCCTGATTATTAAAGCTCAACCTTTTTATCAAAAATTGGCTGGTGAGAACATTAGAAACAGAGGTGGAATTAAAGTCATCTCCCCTGGAGATCATTCAGCTGGTATTTATTGAGGCTTGCAGGGTAAGTACAAAGTACTTTGTGACAGCATAGCACAAAATAGCAAAACTGTGCTCCTCTGGCAGAAAAAAAAAAATGAAATTTTTAAAAAGAACAGCCATATAGTAATTGTCAGTTTCTCCAAATATTTTCCCCTTGGGTTAATTGTTCCAATACTATTTAAAAAATTTATTTTCATCAATGAGATTACTAATATGTGAATAAACAGAAACAAAAAGGCATTTAATTTTTTGCTAATTCTTTTAGAATAATTATGAATTTATTTATGAATAGTTCAGTTGATTTTTTTATTATAGACATTTATCCCTGCACATATATTGAGATTATTATCGAAAATTGTTGTTTTTCACTTAACCTTGACATTTGCTGAATTCAGTAGGTGAGGATTTATTTGCCACAGTTATACAAAATCTGTTGAGTTCCCTCATGTTCTTAGACAGAAAAAGAAAAGAAAATTTCAAAGTTGCTTTATTAGCCTGATTCCCTAACACTCCAACTAGAATCCCTTCCTCACATCTGGCAGGAAACACTCCCATTGTCCTCTTGGATATGAATTAAGACCTGTGGATTCTTGAAATGATTTATTCATTCACCCTTTTCTTTCAATCACTGAGTAGTAGTGTAGTAGTGTTAGTCGCTCAGTCCTATCTGACTCTGTGACCCCATGGACCGTGGCCCACCAGACTCCTCTGTCCATGGAATTCTCCAAGAAAGAATACTGGAGTGGATTGCCATTCCTTTCTCCAGAGGATCTTCCCTACCCAGGGATCAAACTCGGGTCTCTTGAATTGTAGGCAGATTCTTTACAATCTGAGCTACAAGGAAGATCCTCAATCACTGAAGTAAGTGAGAACTTGAACAGGAAAGCTGGACAACTAAGATTACAGCAATTGCACTCATCTCACATGCTAGTAAAGTAATGCTCAAAATTCTCCAAGCCAGGCTTCAGCAATACATGAACCATGAAATTCCAGATGTTCAAGCTGGTTTTAGAAAAGGCAGAGGAACCAGAGATCAAATTGCCAACACCCACTGGATCATCAAAAAAGCAAGAGAGTTCCAGAAAAACCATTTATTTCTGCTTTGTTGACTATGCCAAAGCCTTTGACTGTGTGGATCACAATAAACTGTGGAAAATTCTGAGAGAGATGGGAATACCAGATCACCTGACCTGCCTCTTGAGAAATCTATATGCAGGTCAGGAAGCAACAGTTCAAACTGGACGTGGAACAACAGATTGGTTCCAAATAGGAAAAGGAGTATGTCAAGGCTGTATATTGTCCCCCCGCTTATTTAACTTCTATGTAGAGTACATCATGAGAAATGCTGGACTGGATGAAGCACAAGCTGGAATCAAGATTGCTGGGAGAAATATCAATAACCTCAGATATGCGCCGAAGAATTGATGCTTTTGAACTGTGGTGTTGGAGAAGACTCTTGAGAGTAACTTGGACTGCAAGGGATCCAACCAGTCCATTCTGAAGGAGATCAACCCTGGAATTTCTTTGGAAGGAATGATGCTGAAGCTGAAACTCCAGTACTTTGGCCACTTCATGCGAATAGTTGACTCATTGGAAAAGACTCTGATGCTGGAAGGGATTGGGGACAGGAGAAGGGGGTGACAGAGGATGAGATGACTGGATGGCATCACTGAATTGATGGGTGTGAGTCTGGGTGGACTCCAGGAGTTGGTGATGGACAGGGAGGCCTGGCGTGCTGCGGTTCATGGGGTTGCAGAGAGTCGGATACGACTGAGCTACTGAACTGAACTGAACTGATGCAGATGACACCACCCTTATGGCAGAAGGTGAAGAGGAACTAAAGAGCCTTTTGATGAAAGTGAAAGATGAGAGTGAAAAAGTTGGCCTAAAGCTCTAAGAAAACGAATATCATGGTATCTGGTCCCATCACTTCATGGGAAATAGATGGGGAAACAGTGTCAGACTNATCAATGTGAGATCTGAAAGTGAACATGATCTCTGTCACAAAATTTCACACCTGCATACTATAGCTCTGCAAGATTTGCAAAGAGCTTTATTTCATTTCCATCACAACACTGAGTAGTAAATGAAAGTTATGATAGATGTAGCTACTTTTTCACATTTTACAGATGAGGCAAATCAGGCATCATCCAGTGAGTGATTTACACAGAAAATGACATGTTCAATAAAATCTTAAGTTCTGGAGCTTCTTTGCACAACACCACCCTATATCCTGTGTCTGCCTCCATTTTTTCAATCATTATGGAATTGAGGTATCAGTTGGAATGTTTAAAAAATCCATAAACCTTCATCTTAATCTTATTTCTAACTCAAGTAATAAATGAATAAAGCAAACAAAACTAAAAATATCAGATAGAGAAAACTGAAATAAAAAACTCAACTCCCCTCAAAAACAAAACAAAACAAAAAAACCCCAAACTTTCTGTAACTGATGTTCCCTATACCTACTACCCAAAAGTAACTGAATAGTTTTATTTGTTTAAATACTTGTAATTCATATGTCAGACTATATATGCATATAAATACCTACATAATTATTTCTATAATATGTGACTTACTATACATTCAATCATGCTCCTTTGGTTTATTCTAATTAATATATTTTATTAAAAGAAAATGTAGCACATTTTGTTTTCACATTGTATAGTATTTTATGCCTGAGTGTAACACTTTATTTACGCAATCTACTGTGGATGGATATTTAGGTTATTTCCATGCTTTTCACCAACTCTTTTTTACTGTGTATTATTGAATAAAGAAAATTTTACAGAGGAATGCTTTTCAATGAAATGTAAAAAAAATTATCTATGTGTGTAATTTTGGATATGTATAAAATAAACAGAAAAAAGGAAAGCTAGAATTTTATAGAAAATGCAGGGTTTTAGCTGACAGTTTTGCTTGTAAGCCTATATTTTGACCTTTTAGTACTCACATAATACAATAAGCAGAGAGAATTTTCAGTACACTGAAGCCTGTATTCTCACAGGTTTTTCATTCCATCAATTGTTAGAGGAGGAATGATTTCTAGAGTTGAGAAGAGAAACCTAAAGGCAAGGCTGTTGGCCATTACAGCAACATCTATGATATCAAAAATAAACCTGGAAATGGAAACTGTGATGAAGCCAGTGTCAAGAAAAGGAAAGGTCAGGGTAAAAATCTTCCCAGNGTTTTTCATTCCATCAATTGTTAGAGGAGGAATGATTTCTAGAGTTGAGAAGAGAAACCTAAAGGCAAGGCTGTTGGCCATTACAGCAACATCTATGATATCAAAAATAAACCTGGAAATGGAAACTGTGATGAAGCCAGTGTCAAGAAAAGGAAAGGTCAGGGTAAAAATCTTCCCAGAGTGGCTGCTCAGAAATGCTAACATGTTCAGATTTGGATGGTTTAGATGGATGCATCTGAAAAAAAAAATAAAATAAAATAGTGTGATACAGAAAACACTGCAATGGGAGTAAAGTGGCAATGCTTGGATCACTAAATGGAGCAAAACAAAGTGTTCAGTGAGAGGGGAAAGGTCTCCTCTAATGCATCCAAGAGCTCTATTTCTAAAGTTACTTGTGTGGAGGCGAAAGCATTAGGGGACTAAAACCCTTGCTGAGGTTACCTGCAATTTGATGATGCCAGGCTGTTTGTGGAGCTACACTCTGATGCATTTTTACCTCTGTGTGAGGTTCATGATGGTTTATTTGAAAGAATTATTTTAGCATTAATTCGTCAGTTCAAGTAACCCAATGTCAGTTCAAGGTCTTCTGTTCAAGGCCAAAAGTCCCAGAAATTCACCACTCCTTTCTTGGCCATCAAACACCTACCCAGCAACATTAATATGCTTAAAAACAGCTAAATTTCATTTTCCACTTATTTGAAATGTCATGGATCTGATTTATGAATATTAGGCATATATATTTTTTGCCAGATTATCACTCAGAACAAGGGCTATCACTTATTTCAGCAGTAGAAACTATTCTAAGCTTTAATGCTTCAGAAATAATCAAGAATACTTTGACAAGAACCAAAAAAATTCAAAATAAAGCTATTTTGTATCTTGGCTTGTCATTTATTTTTTAGCCATCATAATTCATGAGTTTTTCACAGAAAAACTATTGCTGATTATTGAGTTCACTTTGAGGAACTCTAGGATGAGTTGTTTCATAAGCTGGAAAACTTCTGTTATTTTAAATTGCAATGTTTGTTTAAACTCAAAACATCCCCTATTTTGATTTACTTATGTCTAAAGATAGTCTTTCCATGAATACAACTTAAAAAATAATAAATAAAATACTTCTCTTATCTTATGCTCATCTTATTAGAAATCTTGCTATGATGGTACCACCTTTGAAATTCCAAGAGCTGTTCAGTTTGTATTTTAGGACTGGCCCTGATCCATTCCCACTCAGCATGTGTTATAAAAAGAAACAAAGAAGCTGTCAAAACTGTTTAAACATATAGAACCCAGGTTAGATCCACCTGTTGCCAAAAACTTTTCCTTAAAATGAAAAACAAAAGTCAAGCCTATTTTAAAATAAAAATCTGTTAAGTAAGGATTTACTACTGTAGGAATTACTTTTATTACTGCTGGTTGTGGTGGTGACAGATAGATGGTATTCTAATGAAGTCAAGATTAAAACTGTGGTCAAAGTTGAGAAAGAATGAAACAATCTATATATTTCTTAATTTTGGAAACATTAGGAAAATACTGAAGGGCTAATCCTGAAGGCAGAAAACAGAGGAAGAGAGGAGGGCCACTGAAAGCATGGATCACACCAACTTGGCTGATTGCCCAGAGAGGGCAATGGGCTTGCTGATAGCTTCTGATCCTTAAGCGCCCCCTGAGGTACCAAACTAAGCCTTTTGTCAAAGGCCTCCCCTGGAAAGGGCTTGAAACTCTTCAAAATTACCTCCTGCCTAGCTTCATGGTCTTGTGCTTCTCCCTGTTTCCTGGGATCTTCATTGATGATTCTTCCCTGTCTGTTGGTATAGTCTCCCCTCCCATGAGGGTCATTTGTATGAATTGACTATCCTACAAACTTTTGAACTGTGTCCTTATTTCTTTGCTATTTTTACCCACTCTTGGTAAAGAGACCACTGCAGGAGACCATCTAAAAATGGCATTTCTTTCCCAATCCTTGGAATCTCTTACCCTTATACATTGTCCTAGAAAGTATTCACCCAGGGGAAGTTAACAGTTAACACTTTCTTTTCCACTCACTTTATTCTAGTGTAGCACTTCGAAGGTGGTCAGAAATTGACTTTCAAAATCAAGCTATATTTGGTTAACACATATAGGCTAAAGGCAATTATGTTTTTCATTTAATCTTTTCAAAAAAATTGTTGGCATGACAATGTCTTACATTAATGTAATTATTTCAACTTACAGTTTATCAAATCAGCAAAAGCAATCTTTAAATCAGTGTCATTTTTAAGCCCTAAAATAAGCAGTTCTCTGAATTTGGACAGCTTATTTCTGGCAGTTTGCAGATGGACAGCCTCATGGCATTGCTGAATGTATGCATTAGAACATAATTAGCTACATATAAAGATAGGTTCAGCGCTTTCTAAATGGGTTAATCAGTTCTCACTGAATTCAGAAAATATAAGGGAAATTCAATGCTCAATGTTTTTAGATTTGTTGGCTAAGACTTTAGATAAGCTGGATATAAATAAGTATGTGCCCCAATGGGAACTACTTCTGTCATGTTCAGCCTTTCTATCAAGTTATCAAAGCATGTTAATTATCTAGTTGTATTCCAAGAGACTTCTTTGTTCTGATTTTGGTTGTTTTTATTTATAATCAAGAGTTTCACATTTGCATCATTAAATAGATACTTGCATGGTGCTCTGCCTTTGCAAGCTGGTTTTGAAAAAGCAGGGTTCTTTCATATTAGTAAGTCCAAATATTAGACTCTCTTCTCTAAATGAGTTGTAAAGTACAACTCAATAAAACAAACAATCAAAAAAACCCAAGCTGCATTTCTGGTTTTCATTCTGCGCCTTACCTGTTCCCTGATTCTTTTGTTTTTTCTCTGCATGCCATGTAATGCTGCTGTTCCTTCAGGGCTCTCCCCGGCTTTTCTTCCCTGTTTCCATTCTCTCTGTATTTGTCCTTACCTAGTTCTATGCCTTTAAATACTCTCTGTATGTTGACGGTTCTGTAATGTGTTCCTCAAGGACTGGCCTCTTTCCTGTGCCTCTTCACCTGGGTGTGTAATACATGTCTCAGAGTTAAAATGCACCAGAAAGCACCCTTGATCACCTCACCTCAACCTTCAGTGTGGCCTCCACTTCCAAATCTTGTCAATCTTGGTAAAAGATATCACCACGAATCCAGATTTCCAACAGAAATCCTGGGACCTATTTTTAATGACTTTCTTTCCTTCAGCCACTGATCCAATCAACTAAAAGTATTATTGATTCTCCTTCTAAATATATAAAACCCTTTCAGTTCTCAATTGTCTCCACTAGCCCCTTTTAGTATAAATCACCATCACCTCTTTTTTGCCTCATTACAGTAACCTCCTAACTGGCCTATTGCTTTAACCTAAAGTCCTCTTCAAAAGTTCCCAAATATGAGTGCTTCAAATGCCTCTTATTTTTTCTTCTAAATCTCATTATTGAAAAATGTCAAATAGATTTAAAAGTAGAGAGAACAGTACAATGCATTCAGACTTAATAATCCATTAGCATTAATTATCACTTGTTTTTACTATATTTCTATTTGATCTATCGTGTCCCTCACTCTGAAATTTTGTAATTGGATGTCCTCTATAATGGCATCTTTTAACATTTCCTTCGACTTATCTGTTTTCTGAAACCTGGTAGTTAAATTAGGGATTACAAGGAATAGGAGTTCATATTGTGGCAGGAATCCTTCATATGTGACATTTACATTTCATAGTGCATCGTATCAAAAGTCACACTCTCTGATTGTCTCTTTTTTAGAATTGTTAAAAGTGATTAGTAGGTTAAGGTTTGGTCAGCCTGGTACATTCATAATAATGGGGGGTGTGTGTGTGTATTGTGTGTGCATGCTAAGTCATGTCCGACTATTTGCTGCACCACGGACTATAGTCCGCCAGGCTTCTCTATCCATGGAATTTTCCAGCAAGAATATTGGAGCAGGTTGCCATTTTCTTCTGCGGGAGATTTTCCCAACCCAGGGATCAAATCTGCCTCTCTTGTGTCTCCTGCATTGGCAGGAGGCTTCTTTACCAGCTGAGTAATCAGGGAAGCCCCGTAATAATGGTCTCCAACCATAATTAGTAGTTTTAGTTATTGCTGATGGGCTTCCCCAGTGGCTTGGCGATAATTTACCTGCCAACGCAGGAGATGTAGGTTCAGCCCTGGGTTGGGACGATCCCTTGGAGGAGGGCATGGCAACCCATTTCAGTACTCTTGCCTCGATAATCTCATGGTTACAGTCTACAGTGTTGCAAAGTGTCTGACATCACTGAGCATGGATATACAGCTATTGCTGGTGATTGTAAACTAAATCTATTACTTATTAAGGGTTGAAAATTGGTTATAAGCTAATTTTACACTTTTTTTTTCATTTATTTGCTGGGATATATCTATAAAAAGTAATTTTATTATCTAAGCTGTTAATATAGAGGTGAATTTATACAGGAAATATATGATAAATCTTTTCCTTTATTTACGGATTTTCAGAAGAATAGATTTGTTTTCTAATTGGATATTATTATTAAATCATAGATTTTAACATATTTATATTAATATATTGTTGTTGTTCAACTTGATCCTCTTTTAGCCAATTGAACCAGTTCACATTGAATCCTGAGTTTTGACAACATGACCCAAATGTGTCCACTCCTTCTGCTATGATAAGGTCTCCTATGCTTTCCTTGTACATTTCTTGCCTCATACCTGGAAGTATCCAGTTTTGAAAAAACTGTGGCTCCTTTTGGGGAAATGATATTTAAAGATCTTAATTTAAGAGCTAGTGATGCTCATAGTTACTGTATTGATATGTATTTCTAGATTTTCTCACTGGACAGATCTTAGAAAAAAATTAAAGATAAAATACATCATGAGATCATATTCAAATTTCCAACTCCAATATTAATTTGACTTTATTAGTTTTATGTTTATATATCTTTTCTTTTATAGTGAATTTCTGGTATCATAGTAACAGTAGAATAAGTATTTTTTGTTCATCCTAATATGTGTGTGTTTAAATAATTTGTATGTCAAATATGGACACACACAAATGGGTACAGAAACAATATAATTACTAAAAACAGTTTAAGATCTTTGAGTGTTTTTCTCTTTGGGCTATATCCCAGTGGAGATGTACAAATTACTATGTTTTAAAATCACTTGCCGGGAGAAATATCAACAACCTCAGATATGCAGATGATACCACTTTAATGGCAGAAAGCAAAAAGCGATTTAAAAGCCTTTTGATGAGGGTGAAACAGGAGAGTGAAAAAGCTGGCTTAAAACTCAACATTAAAAAAACTAAGATCATGGCATCCAGTCCCATCACTTCATAGCAAATAGATGGGGAAAAAATGGAAACAGTGACAGACTCTTTTCTTGGGCTCCAAAATCACTGCAGATGGTGACTGCAGCCATGAAATTAAAAGACGCTCCTTGCAAGAGAAGCTATGACAAACCTAGACAGCGCATTAAAAAACAGAGACATCACTTTGCCAACAAAGGTCCAGATAATCAAAGTTCTTCCAGTAGTCATGTATGGATGAGAGAGTTGGATCATAAAGAAAGATGAGAGCCTAAGAATTGACCATTTCAAACTGTGGTGTTGGAGAAGACACCAGAGAGTCCCTTGGACTGCAAGAAAATCAAACCAGTCAGTCTTAAAGGAAATTAACTCTGAATATTCATTGGAATGGAGAAGCCAATGGCACCCCACTCCAGTACTTTTGCCTGGAAAATACCATGGACAGAGGAGCCTGGTGGGCTGCAGTCCATGGAGTCGCTAAGAGTTGGACACTACTGAGCGACTTCACTTTCACTTTTCACTTTCATGCATTGGAGAAGGAAATGGCAACCCACTCCAGTGTTCTTGCCTGGAGAATGCCAGTGACGGGTGACCCTGGTGGGCTGCTGTCTATGGGGTCGCACAGAGTTGGACACGACTGAAGCGACTTAGCAGCAGGAGCAGCCTTCATTGGAAGGACTGATGCTGAAGCTCCAATTCTCTGGTCACCTGATGCGAAGAGCCAGCTCATTGGAAAAGACCCTGATGCTGAGAAAGATTGAAGGCATGAGGAGAAGGGGGCAACAGAGGGTGTGATAGTTGGATGGTATCATCAACTCAATGGACATGAGCTTGAGCAAACTCCAGGATGTGGTGAAGGACAGGAAAGCCTGGTGTGTGGCAGTACATGGGGTCACACAGAGTCAGACATGACTTAAAGACTGAACAGCAACAACTAAAGGTTTTACTGTAATCAGATTGGTGTCCACGAGTGAGACAAAGTATAAGATATATGGCTGTCCTAACAAGAAAAGTACTGTTATTCCCATTTTAGAGATGAGAAAATTGGGCCTCAGAAACATTTAGCTGTCTGATAAATAGCACATATTAAATGATTTTGCTGAAACTCAATATCAAGTTTCTTTAACTCCAGTCTTATGCTCTGTGTCTGGATAAACTGAGTATGAAGACATACGANCAGATTGGTGTCCACGAGTGAGACAAAGTATAAGATATATGGCTGTCCTAACAAGAAAAGTACTGTTATTTCCATTTTAGAGATGAGAAAATTGGGCCTCAGAAACATTTAGCTGTCTGATAAACAGCACATATTAAATGATTTTGCTGAAGCTCAATATCAAGTTTCTTTAACTCCAATCTTATGCTCTGTGTCTGGATAAACTGAGTATGAAGACATACAATGCAGAGTTTTCATGACTTCTAACCATGGATAAATCTGTAGTTTAATAGCAAGTGCTAAAAACTTTTACAAAACATATTTGTATAGAGAAAATTTGCTTATTTCAGTGTATTTTCATTTACTTCCACCTCTTCAGGAAGGAATTTTCTGACTCCATAATTCAAACACCTAAGATTTAACCATGTGCTAAATTTTTGACAGTCTCTACAGTGTTAAAAGTATTCACAAACACTTGTAAGGTTTTGACCTAGTTAAAGTCTTGTAACTAAGTTAACCAGTTTTGAAATGCTCTCTTTTTTCTGTTACAAAATAGCCTATTCAGCATTATGCCACTCTCAAACTCACTACATCTGCCAGATTTCGTCCACAGTTTCGTGTCAGATGCCATTTCACTCTGCAGCCTCTATTAAACTGTGTCCTGCATTGCATAGCAATGGCCTAAAATTCTAAAAGGACAGAACATTTAAATGGCCAGGTATGTGTATTTTTCCTCCTGGTAGCCACAGCAAAAATATCTGAAGCGTAAACCTTAACAGAAAACTATGAAATTTCTATCAAACTATTTTTGTCACAACTCTCTGGAATTCTGTGTACAAAAACATATGCCTCTACAATTATTTATTAGTTTCATATCAGCATTTGTTCTTCACTGCTAAGGACTTTAAGTAGAAGGAAAATATTGGAAACTATGGCCATTATTTTATTTTATTTCCCAAACTTCTTTAACTTTCAAAACCACCTGGAACATAAACACACAGACGCCCTGTTCTTGGAGGAGTGGGTTGAACAGGTTTGGATTGCAGCCTAGGAATCTGCATTTTTTAAAAAAGAGCATCTGCTTGTGATTGTAGGCCTAATTTGGGATTATCACAGGTCTAAATGCTCCCAATTTACATTCAGAATTATTTAAAGGCAAGAAATATATCTTTGTCAACAAAGAATGTTCTGAAACTTAAATGTGCATATGAATTAAGTAGGTGTTAAAATATAGATTTGGTACATCTTGGGCAGGGCCTGAGATTCTGCATTTCAGAAAAGCTCTCACTTGAAGTCAGTGTTGCTAGTTCATGGAGCACACTTCAGGTAACTCTCAAACCTATGTAATTTTAAGAATCACCTGAGGATTAACAAACATACCTATGCCTGAGTCTCACCCCAGCTCAGTGAAATCAGAATCTTCACAAAGGAAAGGTATGGAAATGCATATATATTTTAAAATTCACAGGTAATTCTAATGTGTAGCCAGAGTTTAAAATCACTGTCTTTAATGAAAATGCAAGTGAAGAAGAAAACAAAATTTTCTTTTGTAATTGTTAAACTCACAGAACTCATGTTACCTTAAACGCTAAAGGTAAGCAAAGGAAACATAAGTGCCTGAATAGGTATTCTTTATATCAAGAAAATTTCTGCTGGTTCTTCTCTACCTTAAATTCAGATTCCAATATTAAGGCATTTGCCTTATTATTATTATTATTTTTTTTTAGTGACCGTTATTATCACATTCCTCTTTTATGTGCTGGGATGAGGTGAGTAGGGGTGGACATTTAGGAGGAAGAGACTAAATATTTATTTTCTGTGACTATGATATTCCGAGTGTATGTGAATTACAAGATTGGTGTTGCTATCCATGGTCCTGGTACTTGATTCATCTATTTTTCTCAATTTTAGGTGTTAGAAGCTGTCAATGTTTTCCTTGCCTTATTGCATCTTCTTCTCTTATACCCCTCCCTATCTATTGATACACATGAAGTAACAGGCATTATATTGTGGATAATTTTGAAAGCACCAAAAGAGAGGAAGAAGGAAAGTGAGAACCATCATAACACCATGAAAGGTTATTTAGAATGAAGACAAAATAGTTCCAACATTTCTCTCTGTCAGCAGAACATATCAAACTCTTAAAATCTGTAGTAACACAGATAAAGTTGAAGATGTCACTGTGTATTTTTTTTCTTCATGGTGGTTTAGTTGCTAGGTTGTGTCTGACCCTTGCGACCCCATGGACTGTAGCCTGCCAGGCTCCTCTATCCATGGGATTCTCCAGGCGAGAGTAGGTTGTCATTTCCTTCTTCAGAGGATCTTCCCGACCCAGGAATTGAACCTGGGTCTTTTACCAACTGAGCTAAGGTCATTCATAAAACTATTAAATGATATTTTTGCAACTGCTACTATTTGCCATTTGTATCCAAAGTTTTTCTGTTTTTCCTTTATTTCTGCTCAAAAATAAGTTTATAAAAAGCAATTCTGAATTCAATCTTTTGCTATGCAAGTAACTGCTCCTGGGTATGCTCTCCTCTCACAAAAAACTAGAAAACTATATAAAATAAAGAAAAGAGCTGTTTTCATATATTGGCAACAGGCAGTCTAGGATTGTTATCCTTGGGAAAAGGAAATAAACAAGATGGACACTATGATTTCCCTGGCTTTCTGCCTGGAGGCATATCCTTGATCATGACCCAAGATAGGGCTCAAAAGTAGACCACATTGGTCTCACTGAAAAGGATAATAGAAATGAGAGCTTAGGAAGGCTAATATGGTATCCCACAAATGGGACAGAGTATGAAAAGAGAAGACGCATAGGGAGTAGCTTCAACAATCATCACAGGAGTCACATTGAGTCTATTGCTGAATATTAATCTGCACAAACACAGAATGAAATTACATCAGGCTGGTAAAGAATCATCAGATATGTATAAGATGAACAATTACCAGAGCCTACACAGGACTGGGGGATATGTAAGTTACAACAAGGCAGGTTGGAGAGTATCTTGCTGAATACTCAGGGCCTTCAAGATAGATTCCTGAAGAGTAATACTTTAATAGTTTGATGAAAGTAGCCCTAGGGCCTTTCAACATTCACAGAGGAATGGATAAAGAAGATGTGGCACACATATACAATGGAATATTACTCAGTCATAAAAATGAATGAAATTGGGTCATTTGTAGAGATGTGTATGAAGCTAGAGACTGTCATACAGAGTGAAGTAGGTCAGAATGAGAAGAAAAAAAAATATACACTAAAGCATATATGTGGAATCTAGAGAAATGGTACAGATGATCTTGTTTGCAAGGCAGAAATAGAGACAGACATAGAGAAAAAATTGTATGGACCCAAGGGGAAAAGTGGGGGGATAAATTGAGAGATTGGAATTGACATAAATATTGATGGACTCCCTAGGTGGCCAGTGGTAAAGAGTCTGCCTGCCAGTGTAGGAGATGCAAGAGACACAGATTCGATCCCTGGGTTGGGAAGATCCCCTAAAATCCTGTATTCTAGCCTGGAAAATTCCATGGAGAGAGGAGCCTGGTGGTTACATTCCATGGGGTCTCAAAGAGTTGGACACAACTGAGCACAGAGTCCCTTGTACTGCAAGGAGATTCAACTAGTCCATTCTAAAGAAGATCAGCCCTGAGTGTTCTTTGGAAGGACTGATGCTAAAGCTGAAACTCCAGTACTTTGGCCACCTCATGCGAAGAGTTGACTCGTTGGAAAAAACCCTGATGCTGGGAGGGATTGGGGGCAGGAGGAGAAGGGGTCGACAGAGGATGAGATGGCTGAATGGCATCACCAACTCGATAGATGTGAGTTTGAGTGAACTCCGAGAGATGGTGACGGACAGGGAGGCCTGGCATGCTGCAATTCATGGGGTCACAGAGAGTTGGATACAACGGAGCGACTGAACTGAACTGAACTGAACTAACTGAGCACGCATGCACCTTTAGCTTTATATTATTGACACTATGTATAAAATAGATAACTAATGAGAACCTACTGTATAGCTCAAAGAACTCTACTCAGTGCTCTGTGGTGACGTAAATGGGAAAGAAATGCAAAAAAAGAGATATATGTAACGTATACATATGGCGGATTCACTTCACTGTACAGTAGAAACTGACATAATATTGTAAAGCAACTATGTTGTGGTTGCAGTTGGCTAGTTGCCCAGTCACGTCTGACTCTTTGTGACCCCATGGATTGCAGCTTGGCAGGCATCCTTGTCCCTCACCATCTCCCAAAGTTAGCCCAAGTTCATGTCCATTGCATCAGTGATGGTACCCAGCCGCCCTCTTTGCCTTCTGCCTTCAATCTTTCCCAGCATCAGGGACTTTTCCAATGAGTCAGCTGTTTGCATCATATGACCAAAATACTGAAGCTTCAGCTTCAACATCAGCCTTTCCAATGAGTATTCAGGGTTGATTTCCCTTAAGATTGACTGGTTTGATCTCCTTGTTACCCAAGGGACTTTCAGGAGTCTTCTCCAGCACCACGGTTCAAAAGCATCAATTCTTTGGTGCTCTCCAACTATACTTCAATGAAAATTAATAAAGGGGCTTCCCTGATGGCTCAGTGGTAAAGAATCTGTCACCAATGCAGGAGACACAAGTTCGATTCCTGGTCTGGGAGGATCCCGCATACCATGGAGCAACTGAGGCCATGTGTCACAACTATTGGTTCTGTGCTCTAGATCTGGGGAACCACAGCTACTGAAGCCCAAACACTCTAGAGACTACGCTCTACAACAAGAGAAGCCACGGCAATGAGAATCCTGCACACTGCAACTAGAGAGTATCCCCCATTCACCGCAGCTAAGGAAACTCAGCATGCAACAAGGAAGACCCAGCACAGCCCAATGCAGCTTAAATAAATTAGATAAATAACTAATTAAAAAATTAAGAAAAGAAAGAAAGTAGCTCTAGAGTAAAGCTACACCAAAGCAACCACCCACCACAAAGTAAAATATTCAGTTCAGTTCAGTCGTTCAGTCGTGTCCGACTCTTTGCGACCCCATGAATTGCAGCATGCCAGGCCTCCCTGTCCATCACCATCTCCCGAAGTTCACTAGGCTAATCCAAATTAACTACTTCCCAAAGAAATGTCAATATTCTTTGAAAGAAAGCAACACACACCAGACATGCAATAATATAATATTACAATGTCTAGAGTCCAGTGAAATATTAATAAGGATGCAAAGAGGCAAAAAGAACATGGCCCTTATCAGGAGAAAAATCAGACAATAAAAACAGACTTATAAATGATGGAGAAGATAAAATTTACAGCAGCAATTTAAAACTACCTATTATAAACATTTCAAGAATTAAATACAATAAATATAATGTGGAGAGATGTAGAAGATATAAAACAGGGCAAAGTGGAAATTCTGGGGCTGAAAAATAGAATATCTCAATTTCCCACCGCCCCCCAGATTTTGGGCCATTGAATAATTGTTGTAGTTCAAATCTCCTGTTTTCAGTGTCCTTGACCTACTCTTCCTTGGAGACTAATTACACATGCTGCTGCTGCTGCTGTTAAGTCGCTTCAATTGTGTCTGACTCTGTGCGACCCCACAGACTGCAGCCCACCAGGCTTCCCTGTCCAGGGGATTCTCCAGGTAAGAATACTGGAGTGGGTTGCCATTTCCTTCTCCAATGCATGAAAGTAAAAAGTGAAAGTGAAGTCGCTCAGTCATGTCCGACTCAGCGACCCCATGGACTGCAGCCCACCAGGCTCCTTGATCTATGGGATTTTCTAGGCGAAAGTACTGGAGTGGGGTGCCATTGCCTTCTCCATAATTGCACATACATTAGGCTATATGACATGATTCCACAGCTCACAGACATTCTGTTTATTATTCTTTTCTGTAATTTTTATTGTTTTTCATTTTGGACAGTGTCCAATGATATGTTAATTCACCTTTTCCCTCTGCAATATGTAAACTGCTGTTCTCATCCAGTGTATTTTTCATTTCAGATGTTATAGTTTTCATTTTTTGATGATTTAGTTTAATTTTTCAAAAACTATTTTTCATATATCCATCTACATTTCAATCTGTCCCTGAGCACTGCTCAGTCCTCAGCTCAAGACTCCAGAGGCATCCTCTGTAGATTTCTGTGACTCTCTCTCTGCAACTGTCTCAAGTATCTGTCCTGCAAATCCAGCCTCCAACTCCAGCCTCCCTGAAATGCCAGTTCCATCTTCTCAACTCAGAGTTTTTTGTCCCTTTGCTGCAGCCTGGAAACTCTCTCAAGACAGTAAATTTGTGTAACTGTGGAGCTAATCTCCTTTGTTTCCCATATCTTAGAGACCACCATAGTTGACTGCCTGATCTGCCTTGTTTAAACACTCTAGTTTCATTTATTTTGTTTGGTTTTTTATTTTAATTCCAGATGGGAGGGTATATCTAATCCCTGTAACTCCCTTTGGATGAGAGTGGAAATTCCTTGATTCTTAAGAAAAAATATTAGTACTGAAGGAAAAGAAAAGCAGTTCTTTCTCTATAACAAATCTTCTATACTGTCTTAACCTAATAATGAGAAAATTTTAAGTGTAGTTTCAATAGCAAATCTTTTTTGATAGGGAGTCTTACTGGCTCTTATCTATTGCAATGAGTTTTCTTTTCACTGACCTCACTTTATTTTTATTTATTATTTTTTTTAATTTTTATTTTTTAGTTTGTTTTGCTTTACAATACTGTACTCATTTTGCCATACATTGACATAAATCAGCCATAAGTGTACCTGAGTTCCCAATCCGGACCCCTCCCCCCACACCATCCCTCCGGATCATACCCACCCATCAGTCCCAAGCCTTCTGCATCGAACCTAGACCGGCAATCCGTTTCCCTTATGATTCACTTTATTTTTAAACCACAGTTTTCTTACGTTAATGGGTGCTCATCATAAAAATGTGGATAATGCAGAAAATATTTAAAATACATTTTAAAAATATCTCTTAATAAGCTAATCTATAACACCTGTTCAAAATATATCTTGGTAAAAAACAAGTGTTACTAATCACAAAATAATTAGTTAAAAATAGAGAACAAAATGTTTACTTTGTGTCTTATTGTATATAAAGTATTCATTAAAATGTGGATATTGAAGCAAAAAAGAATTTTCTAAGAAAAGAATCAAAGCAGATTAAATGCAAAATTGTAGTTAATATTATTCAGATGTATACAAAATCCACTGAGACAGAAAATATCATTTAGAAATAATTTTTTGGAAAAAAACATTTTTATGACACTGAAAGTAGGAAATTGAATAGTTGTTTGTAATCATGAATTTAGGATCAAATAAAACAGAAAATACCGAAGGGGAAAATAAAAGAAAAAAACTTCTAAAAAAAGTCAAGTATGCTGTGCAAGTGCTGACACTTATAAAATGATTCAATAATTCACAAAATTATCACTGAGATGAAAAAAAATCAGAACACTTTCAATTAACTTGTTTTTGAACACTTTGTCATCTTAAGCAGATGATTTTTGATGAACTTCTATTTGTCTTTATTGTTTGATTCTGAAAATTCTCCATGATCTTTTTTCCAGGAGGGTGAGGGTGTGTGTGTGTGTGTGTGTGCGCGTGGCCAGTAGGGTCTGACTCTTTGAGACCCCATGGACTGTAGCTCACCAGACTCCTCTTCCATGAGATTTTCTAGGCAAGAATACTGGAGGGGTTGCCATTTCCTTCTCCAGGGGATCTTCCTGACCCGAGGATAGAACCACATTTCTCAGGTTTCCTGCATTGTCAGATAGATTCTTTACCACTAGCGCCATCTATGCTTTAATACTTTTAATTCATTTATTTTCTTTTTAAAAGATCTATGTAACTGAAGTAATAATACAGAAATCATATTATATACAAACTATTTTGTAATATGACATTTTAGAAATAATGTTATGATCAAACATCCATAATTTACCTAGTCATTCCCTCTTTATTAGAGATGTTTGAAATTTTTGCTATTCTGAATAATTCCTCAAAGACTCCATTTCAGAATATTCCCTATTTGAATTTCTGAGATAGAATTTATTGGATTTGATTTTAAGATGACTGTTCTTGTCTTTCACAGATCATAGCTGATTTTCAAAATATATAGAATGGCCCCAGTGAGCACCAGACTCACTGTTCTCTATAGAATCTATAGAATTCTCTATAGAATTTCATCTACTTGAAGGATGCTTATAGGTAACTCAAATGAGATTTCCCTCTATGCAAGAGAATTGTCTCTCTTTGTAGTTGACTTTTGTGCAAAGTGAAGTGAAGCCGCTCAGTCGTGTCCAAGTCTCTGTGACCACATAGACTGTAGCCTATCAGGCTCCTCCATCCATGGGATTTTCCAGGCAAGAATACTGGAGTGGGTTGCCATTTCCTTCTCCAGGAGATCTTCCTAACCCAGGGATTGAACCTGGGTCTCTTGCATTGTAGGCAGACACTTTACCATCTGAGCCACCAGGGAAGTATATATTTTGTGCAAAGTATTCATATATTGAAAAAATTTCCTTGTGGGAGATGATTTCATTGTCAAATCTTCCTAAATATTACCCATATATACCAGATGGTAGAAGGAGAGAGAGAAAGAGGTTTTGACTGTATAAATATAAATATTTCTTCAGTATATCATAAACTGCTGGCCTCATGACCATCCAAAGAAAGTCAATGCTAATATCAAGTTTGTTGTATTTCCAGATAAGTGGCTCAGAGAGGAGAACCTATACAGTATGCCACACTTGAGGATATAAGTTCTTGTAGAAGAAACATAGTGAGGAGAAATACTGAGTGTTCTCTATTATTCAAAACATTGGTATAAATCTTTGGGAAGAAAAGCAGATTTGTTATAGACATTTTAAAATAACTTTAGAAATTTCCATGAAAGTGACTTCAAATAACAGTATTAAGCTCCCATTACATTCTCTGTTACTGTACTTCGTTCTTAGTTTTCTCTTTATTTCCTACTTTATTGCCTTCATGCATGGCTGTTTTAGTCTATTCAGTTCAGTTCAGTCGCTCAGTCGTGTCCGACTCTTTGCGACCCCATGAATCTCAGCACGCCAGGCCTCCCAGTCCATCACCAACTCCCGGAGTTCACTCAGACTCGCGTCCATTGAGTCAGTGATGCCATCCAACTATCCTGTCCTCTGTCGTCCCCTTCTTCTCTTGCCCCTCAATCCCTCCCAGCATCAAAGTTCTTTTCCAATGAGTCAACTCTTCACATGAGGTGGCCAAAGTACTGGAATTTCAGCTTTAGCATCATTCCTTCCAAAGAAATCCCAGGGTCGATCTCCTTCAGAATGGACTGGTTGGATCTCCTTGCAGTCCAAAGGACTCTCAAGAGTCTTCTCCAACACCACATTCAAAAGCAGCAATTCTTTGGTGCTCAGCTTTCTTCACAGTCCAACTCTCACATCCATACATGACCAATGGAAAAACCATCACCTTGACTAGATGGAACTTAGTCAGCAAAGTAATGTCTCTGCTTTTGAATATGCTATCTAGGTAGGTCATAACTTTTCTTCCAAGGAGTAAGTGTCTTTTAATTTCATGGCTGCAATCACCATCTGCAGTGATTTGGGAGCCCCCCCCCCAAAATAAAGTCTGACACTGTTTCCACTGTTTCTCCATCTATTTCCCATGAAGTGATGGGACCAGATGCCATGATCTTCGTTTTCTGAATGTTGAGTTTTAAGCCAACTTCTCCACTCTCCCCTTTTAGTTTCATCAAGAGGCTTTTTAGTTCCTCTTCCCTTTCTGCCATAAGGGTGGTGTCATCTGCATATCTGAGGTTATTGATATTTCTCCTGGCAATCTTGATTCCAGCTTGTGTTTCTTCCAGTCCAGCGTTTCTCATGATGTACTCTGCATAGAAGTTAAATAAGCAGGGTGACAATATACAGCCTTGATGTACTCCTTTTCCTATTTGGAAACAGTCTGTTGTTCCATGTCCAGTTCTAACTGTTGCTTCTTGACCTGCATACAGATTCCTCAAGAGGCAGGTCAGGTGGTCTGGTATTCCCATCTCTTTCAGAATTTTCCACAGTTTATTGTGATCCACACAGTCAAAGGCTTTGGCATAGTCAATAAAGCAGAAATAGATGTTTTTCTGGAGCTTTCTTGCTTTTTCCATGATCCAATGGATTTTGGCAATTTGATCTCTGGTTCCTCTGCCTTTTCTAACACCAGCTTGACCATCAGGAAGTTCATGGTTTTTGTATTGCTGAAGCCTGGCTTGGAGAATTTTAGGGCAGTCTTATTTTTTAAACTGAGAATAATGAGAGAAAATACCCAGGTAGAACTTATCTAGGTATTTTGTGAGTATTAACTAGTTTATTGTTGCTGTCGTTCAGTCACTCAGTTATGTCCAAGTCTTTATGACCTCATGGATGGCAGAACACCAAGTTTCCCTGTCCTTCACTGTTTCCTAGAGTTTGCCCAAATTCATTTCTCTTGTGTCGGCAATGTCATCCAATCATCTCTTCCTCTGTCAACCACTTCTTCTCTTGCCCTCAATCTTTACCAAAATCAGAGGATTTCCAATGAGTCAGTTACTCACATCAGGTGGCCAAAGTATTGGAGTTTCAGCCTCAGCATCAGTCCTTCCAATGAATATTCAGGACTGATTTCCTTTAGGATTGACTGGTTGGATCTTCTCACAGTCCAAGAGACTCTCAAGAGTCTTTTCCAGCACCACACTTAAAAAGAATCAGTTCTTTGGTTCTCAGATTTCTTTATGGTCCAACTCTCTCATCCACACATGATCACTGGAAAAACCATACCTTTGACTAGATTGACATTTGTTGGCAAAGTAATCTATCTACTTTTTAATATGTTGTATTGTGGAGTACATCATGAGAAGTGCNCAGATTTCTTTATGGTCCAACTCTCTCATCCACACATGATCACTGGAAAAACCATACCTTTGACTAGATTGACATTTGTTGGCAAAGTAATCTATCTACTTTTTAATATGTTGTATTGTGGAGTACATCATGAGAAGTGCTGAGTTGGATGAAGCACAAGCTGGAATCAAGATTGCTGGGAGAAATATCAATAACTTCAGATTTGCAGATGACACNGCGGTAGTTTGAGCATTCTTTGGCATTGCCTTTCTTTGGGATTGGAAAGAAAACTGACCTTTTCCAGTTTTCATTCCAATCCCAATACAGTATACTAATGCATATATATGGAATGTAAAAGGATGGTAACGATAACTCTGTATGCGAGACAGCAAAAGAGATACAGATGTATAAAATGATCATTTGGACTCTGTGGGAGAGTGCAAGGGTGGGATGGTTTGGGAGAATGGCATTGAAACATGTATATTATCATATGTGAAATGAATCACCAGTCCAGGTTCGATGCATGATACAGGATGCTCAGGGCTGGTGCACTGGGATGATGCAGAGGGATGGTACAGGGAGAGGGGTGGGAGGGGGGTTCAGGATTGGGAACACGTGTACACCCATGGCAGATTCATGTTGATGTTTGGCAAAACCAATACAATATTGTAAAGTAAATA
>SJYA01001192.1:44890-72896 GCA_006410615.1 Neotragus moschatus
CACTGTAAGAAGCTTATGCAAACCACTGTAACAATCTTAGGAGGGCAGAAATGAAAAGGAAGAAAGAATTCAACCTTGAAACCTGGGGAAAGGAGACCTAAAACACAGTAAGTTAAAAAAAATAGTGAAAAGGCAAAGAAATACTACACAAATGAAGGAACAAACTAGAAACAAAGAAGTCCAAATAAATGAAGAGGAAATAGGCAAACTATCTGAAAAATAATTCAGAATAATGATAGTAAAGATGATCCAAAACCTTGAAAGCAAAATGGAGAGAATGCAACAATCAATTAACAAAAACACAGATGAATTAAAGAATAAACATGAAGAGACAAACAACACAATTACTGAAATTAAAAATACTCTAGAAGGAATCAATAGCAGAATAGCTGAAGCAGAAGAATGAATCAGTGAGCTAGAAGATAAAATGGTGGAAATAACTTATGAAGAACAGAATAAAGTAAAAAGAATGAAAACTGAGGATAGTCTCAGAGACCTTTGGGACAATATCAAATGCTCCAATATTCGAATTATAGGCATCCTAGAAGAAGAAGAGAAAAAGGGTCTGAGAAAATTTTTCAAGAAATTATACTTGAAAATTTCCCCAACACGGAAAAGGAAATAGTCAATCAAGTCCAAGAGGCACAAAGAGTCCCACAGAATAAACCCAAGGAGAAACACACCAAGACACATACTAATCAAACTAACCAAGACTTAACAGAAAGAAAGAATATTAAAAGCAGCAAGGGAGAAGCAACAAGTAACATATAAGGGAAACCCATACGCTTAACTAGCTGATCTCTCAGCAGAAACTCTGCAGGCCAGAAGGGAATGGCAGGATATATTTAAAGTGCTGCTAAGTCACTTCAGTCGTGTCCGACTCTGTGTGACCCTACAGATGGCAGCCCACTAGGCTCCCCCGTCCCTGGGATTCTCCAAGCAAGAACACTGGAGTGGGTTTCCATTTCCTTCTCCAATGCATGAAAGTGAAAAGTGAAAGTGAAGTCGCTCAGTTGTGTCTGACCCTCAGCAACTCCATGGACTGCAGCCTTCCAGGCTTCTCCATCCATGGGATTTTCCAGGCAGGAGGACTAGAGTGGGATACTGAAAGGGAGAAATCTACAACCGAGATTACTGTACGCAGCAAGGATCTCATTCAAAATTGATGGAGAAATAAAAAGCTTTTCAGACAAGCAAAAGTTAAGAGAATTCAGTAACACTAAACCAGTTTTCGAACAAATGTCAAAGGAAATTATATAGTCAAGAAATAGAAGAGAAGAAAAAAGATCTACGAAATCAATCCCAAACAATTGAGAAAATGGAAATAGAAACATATATATCAATAATTACTTTAAATGTAAATAGATTAAATGCTTCAACCAAAAGACACAGACTGACCGAATGGATATGAAAACAAGACCCATATCTATATTGTCTACAAGAAACCCACTTCAGACCTAAAGACTCATATAGATTGAAAGTGAGAGGATGGAAAAATATATTCCTTGCAAATGGGAAGCACAAGAGAGCTGGAGTAGCAATCCTCATATCAGACAAAATAGACCTTAAAATAAAGAATATAACAAGAGATAAGGAAGGACACTACATAATGATCAAGGGATCAATACAAGAGGAAGATATAACAATTGTAAATATCTATGCACCCAACATAGGTACACTTCAATACATAAGACAAACACTAACAGACATAAAAGGAGAAACTGACAGTAACACAATAATAGTAGGAGACTTTAACACCCCACTCACATCAATGGACAGATCGGCAAAACAGAAAATTAATAAGGAAACACAAATCTTAAATGATACATTAGATGAGATGAATCTCATGTATATCCTCAGGACATTCCATCCAAATGCAGAATACACCTTCCTCTCAAGTGCACATGGAACATTATCTAGGATAGACCACATCTTGGGTCATAAATCAAACCTCAGTAAATTTAAGAAAATTGAAATTGTATCAAGTATCTTCTCTGACCACAACACTATGAGACTAGATAGAAATTATAAGAAAAAACTGTCAGAAACAAAAAAACCTGGAGCTTAAACAACATGTTTCTACATAACCAACAGGTTACTGAAGAAATCAGGAGGGAAATAAAAAAAATTGCTAGAAACAAATGACAATGGAAACATGACAACACAAAACCTATGGGATGCAGCAAAAGCAGTCCTAAGAGGAAAGTTAATAGCAATACAATCCTACCTCAAGAAACAAGAAAAACATCAAATAGCAACACAAACAACACATCGAAAAGCTCAATACACCTTGATCACGTTGGGTTTATTCCAGGGATGCAAGGATTCTTCAATATATGTAAATCAATCAATGTGATACACCATATTAACAAATTGAAAGATAAAAACCACAGAATCATCTCAATAGACGCAGAAAAAGCCTTTGACAAAATTTGGCACCCATTTATGATTAAAACTCTTCAAAAAATGGGCATAGAACTACCTCAACATAGTAAAGGCCATATATGATAGCCTACAGCAAACATTATTCTCAAAGATGAAAAACTGAAAGCATTCCCTCTGAGATCAGGAACAAGACAAGGGTGTCCACTTTCACCACTNCAGAATCATCTCAATAGACGCAGAAAAAGCCTTTGACAAAATTTGGCACCCATTTATGATTAAAACTCTTCAAAAAATGGGCATAGAACTACCTCAACATAGTAAAGGCCATATATGATAGCCTACAGCAAACATTATTCTCAAAGATGAAAAACTGAAAGCATTCCCTCTGAGATCAGGAACAAGACAAGGGTGTCCACTTTCACCACTATTATTCAGCATAGTTCTGGAAGAGCTAACTACTGCAATCAGAGAACAAAAAGAAATAAAAAGAATCCAGATCAGAAAAGAAGAAGTAAAGCTCTCACTGTTTGCAGATGGCGTGATACTGTACATAGAAAACCCTGAGGATAGTAAAAGAAAATTACTAGAGCTAATCAGTAAATTTAGCAAAGTTGCAGGATACAGAATCAATACACAGAAATCACTTGCATTTCTATATACTAACAATGAAAAATCAGAAAAAGAAATTAGGGAATTAATCCCATTCACCACTGCAACAAAAAGAAATATCTAGGAATAAACTTACCTAAGGAGACAAAAGAATTGTACNGCTTGTGCTTCTTCCAGTCCAGCGTTTCTCATGATGTATTCTGCATATAAGTTAAATAAGCAGGGTGCCCTTCATTTCAGGCTTACATAATTTCCAAATTATCATTGGTAATGATTTAAACTCAAGTTATTAATGTTTTAAAAAGAATAAATAAGAAAACAACAAATAATTAGATAAATACATAACATAAATTGTAATATGGTGAACTTAATATTATTAAAGAAAGAATTGGTAAATACTATTTTAAAATCATAATCTTGGTGAAGAAAATGGGAGTTTTAAAAAGATGTTTGCAAACCTGTGAAGAGTTCTGATTTATATGGTATTGCTTGAAATAACAGAGCTATTTGATATAATTTTAGAAGATACTAATGTTTCTAGGATGTAAGGGTATAGTTTTCTCACATTTTATCAAGGTAAAATGCCACTTTGTGATTTAAATAAGAATTTTGAAATTTCATTCACATGTAGGGTCATTTAAAAATTATAAATAGTTCTTCTAATTATTTTAAACTTCTGCTTAAGTTTTTTGGAGCTTAAGAGATTATGAAGAGGCTACAGCAATTTTAGGGCTCAGTGGCTCAGTGGCTCAGTGGTTAAGCATCCACCTGGAATGCAAGAGACACAGGAAACCTGGGTTAGATCCCTGGGCTGGGAAGATCTCCTGAAGAAGGAAATGGCAACCCATTCCAGTTTTCTTTCTGGGACAACCCCGTGGACAGAGGAACCTGGCTGGCTATAGCCCATAGGGTCACAAAGAGATGGAGACGACTGAGCATGCATGCAGAGCAACTTTATTTTAAAAGTAAATCATCAGTCTGGCATCCAGGTGATTTATATACCGGCTCACGTTTTTTCACTGCTATATTAATAAAGACAGTGTTTTTATTTTTCAGGGAGATTTACAAATATTTTATTCTAAATGAAAGGAAATGAAAAAAATACTATAATCTCACTCATTTCCTTAGAACTCACTCTTTCAAATATAAATGGAATACCTGGATATATAAATGTTTCGATCCTACTTGTTTATTTTTAAAAGCAAAGATGTATTGTGTGAGGCTTTTATAATGCCACTGAATGGGTGAAGCTAGTCTTTTCATTCACAACTTTGGACACTACATAAACTCTATTAATTTAATACTAGACTCTGGGAATCTGTTCTGCCTCCACTTTGCCAGTTCTATACAAAGGAGCACAGGTGGCCATTTCAAGAGGCTGTCATTATCTGTTAGTGACATACTATTCTTATTTCCTAATTTCCAATCCATGTAGTTATGAATTTCCCAACCCCCAAATTCACATGTTGAAGTCCAAAATGTGACTACAAGATAAGGTCTTTAACTAAGTAATTAAGATTAAAGGAGGTCACAAGGTTAAATGAAGTCATATGGAGCTATCATCCAATAGAACTGGTGTCTCTCTTAAAAAAAAAAAAAAAAGAAGAGACATGAGTGAACACTTTCCCTCTCTCAAATACAGAGGGAAGGCCATGTTAGGACAAAGCAATATACACATCAGGAAGAGAGACCTCACCAGAAACCAGTCCTGAAGATGGCTTGATCTTGAATCTCTACTCTCTAGAAGAATGAAAAGATATATTTCTGGTTTAAACCACTCTCTCTGTGATATTGTGTAATGGTAGTCTCAGCAAACTATACACATTTATACTGAGTTGTCCCTGGCTTTCTGCCTTGTATACTATCTTTTATTTTCTCTTTATGCTAGGCTTCTCAGAAGTGCTACTTCTTGCTGCAGGATAATGTCTTTATCATTCTACCTGCCACCAAGAAATAATAGTCAAACTGATAAAATTAGAAATGATGATTGGAAAACAAAGAATAGAATAACCAGCCATCAAACATAGACTTATACAATCTCTAGCAAAATATAATGGCATTTTCTCCCTCAGAAATAGAAATATTTAACCTAAAATTCAGCGGGATCTCAAGGCAGCTTAAATAACTAAGAAATCTTGAAAAAGAAGAACAAAGTTGAAATTTTCACAGTTTCTGATTTCAAAACTTATTACAATCAATAGTTATCAAACCAGTGTGGTAAAGATCAACATCTAGATCATTTTGGAATAGAATAAGAGCCCAGAAATAAATTCTTCTTTATAAGGTCAAATGATTTTTGATAGAAGTGCCAAGACAATTCAATGGAGAAATGAAAGTCTTTTCAACAAATAGTGTTAAGAAAACTGAATATTCTCATACAAAAGAATAAAGTTGGACACTTACTTTACATCATATATGAAAATTAACTCCAAATGGATCAAAGACATAAATGTAAGACTAAATGTAAGAGCTCAAACTATAAAACTTTTTACAGAAAGCATAGGAGAAAAACTACATGTCATTGGACATGGAAATGGCTTCTGTTTCTTTGATATGATACCCAAAACATAGGCAACAAAAATTAAAATAGATAGATTACATCAAAGTAAAGAGAAAAACAGCAAAAACAAGAAATTGTTCCTCAAAGGACATAATCAGTGGAAATCCAAATTCATATGTTGAATTCTGAATCTCTAGTATTTTATACTGTGATTGTATTGAGATATAGGGTCTTTAAAATGGTGATTAAATTAAAATGAATTTGGTCCCAATCTAGTATGACTAGTGTTTTTGAAAGAAGAGGAAATTAGGACATAGATGTGTGCAGAAGAAAGACTGTGAAATTATAGGGAGATGGCCATCTACAAGCCAAGAAGAACAGCCTCAGAAGAAAGCAATCACTATGGTGTGAATTTTTGTGTCCTTCCAGTATTCATGTTAGAATTCTAATGCCTAGTGCGATGGTATTAGAAGGTAGGGTCTTTGTGGGATAAATAGGTTGAGGGTAGAATCCTCATGAATGGGATTAGTGATCTTATAAAAGAGACCTCACAAAGATCCCAGCTTCTTCCAACATGTGAAAACACTGAAAAGTCTGCATCCTGGAAGAGGGTCTTCATGTAACCACACTGGCACCTTGATCTCAGACTTCCCTCCTCCAGAACTATGAAAAATATATTTCTGTTGCTTATAGGCTCCCTGGTCTATAGTATTTTTTTTTTAATAGTAGCCTGAAGGGACTAATACACCAAAGCTACAGCAATATTCACAACAGCTAAAAGGTGGAAACAACCTGTGTGTCTCTAGTCAGATAAATGAATAAATAAAACTGGAATATTATATAGCCTTAAAAAAACTCAGATTATAGCTAAGAGATTCATCCATTCACATGGATGAACCCTGTGGGGACTATGGTAAGTGAAGTAAGGCTGTCACAGAAGAATAAATACTGTATGATTCCACTTACATGAGATACCTAAAACGATCAAATTTATAAAGATTGAAAGTAGACCCAGGTGGTTTAAAGGGGCTAGATCAAGGCAGGAATGGTGAGTTGCTAAACATGGATGAGGATTTCAGTTTTTCATGTTGAGAAGAATTTTGGAGGTTTGTTGCACAGCAATGTGAATATACTAAACACTATAGAACTATATACTTAAAAATGGTTAAGATGGTAAATTTCATGTTATATGTGTTTTACCACAATTTAAACAAAAATGGTTTTATGCAAAGTGAAGATCCTATTTAGCTGTTAGTGGTTGTTATTGTCTTGAACATCAATATGAGTATTTTTTTTAACTGTAGTGAGTATTAGATATATAGAAATTGGAATTGCCAGATAAAGCACAAGATATCCAGTTAAACCTGAATTCAAATAAAAAAAGAATACTCATTATTATGTGTCTCAAATATTGCACAGCACATTCTTATATTTAAAATAATATTCATTGTTTTTTTGAAATTTAAATTNAACATCAATATGAGTATTTTTTTTAACTGTAGTGAGTATTAGATATATAGAAATTGGAATTGCCAGATAAAGCACAAGATATCCAGTTAAACCTGAATTCAAATAAAAAAAGAATACTCATTATTATGTGTCTCAAATATTGCACAGCACATTCTTATATTTAAAATAATATTCATTGTTTTTTTGAAATTTAAATTTATGGCTGATTTATGTCAGTGTATGGCAAAATGAGTACAGTATTGTAAAGCAAAACAAACTAAAAAATAAAAATTAAAAAATTCTAATTAGCTAACAAAAAATAAATAAATAAATTTAATTCACCACAATGCATTTTTATTTGCTAAATTTAATAAAAATAAGATATTTGCCATAGAAGAGTGCATGCTGTTCTGTATAAAAGATATGTATTACCTTATATCTGAGTATATGAAATTGTAAAGTCAGGGACTATCTGGCATATCAAATTATAAGGACCAGTGACATTTTGAGAGCTATAGATGGCCCTTGTAAAGGCGTTTCTTCTATAATTAGCAATTCTAACCTCAAGGTTTTACTCTGATTCCTCACTCTCTTGTGGCACTTGAAGTATTTCTACATTTAAACCTATTTGACCTCTTTTTGAAATGCAACATTTTTTGTTAAAGATAACATCTTAAAAGTATTTGCTGAGGTATAGAGAATTGCTTTACACACATGCACACACATTTATTTCTGTTATCAAATAAATCTATTAAAAGTTGACTCAAATCAGTTCAACTTTGGAGAATTCTACAATGATTGATAATCATCATCATAACTCAGACATAAGCAAATAGTCATATATGAATAAGCAACAGCAGAAAGCATGTGTATTTATAATCAGACACCCTGTGTTTGAATCCTGGCTTTGTTCATTTTTGATTTGGTGATCTTGGACAAGTTATAAAGCCTTTTTTGTAACATTGATGCAATAATAATACTTATCTCTAAGGATATTGTATTACTGAAAATTGAAAATGAGTGTAAAATTATGTATCAACCTATATTTTCATATGGAACATGTAGAAAGCTATTAGGACATGAGGAATTTGAGAGGAGTAAGGGAGAATGAGCTTGATGAGAGTATGAAGCACTGTTGTTGGCAAATGGGAAGAGGAGGAGATTAAGTCCTCAGGAAGTACAAAAGAGAAACAGACACTGAAAGGTGCAAATGCACTAAAGTGGCAATAAAGACAAATCTTGAACCGCCTAAGTATTTCTTGCTCTTTCTCTCTTTGGGCAAGTAAACAGAGATACAGAAACAACTGTTTAAAGTGAAAGACTTCAGTGGATGAGAGATTTGGGGTTATATCCCACTTCTAATTTCATGGATTAATATACTGAATATACTCTGTGACAAGAGGGAGAAAAAGGAAATAGTATACCTGAACAACTAATAGAAATCAGATACTTCATTAAATTTTTAACACAGAGACATTTACTCAGTGCTTCTTATCTTTTTTTCACAAATGAGAAAATTTTTACGTAATGCAGTTAAGGAGCCTAAGATCACACAGCTCATTAAGTAGCACAACATAGATTGAAACTCAAACTATCTAAATTCAAAGTTTTAATATATGATACATATCAGTTCAGTTCACTTCAGTTACTCAGTGGAGTCCGACTCTCTGCAACCCCATGGACTGCACCACACCAGGCTTCCCTGTCTATCACCAACTCCCGGAGGTTGTCAAATTCTTGTCCATCAAGTCGGTAATGCCATCCAGCCATCTCATCCTCTGTCATCTCCTTCTCCTCCTGCCTTCAATCTTTCCCAGCATCAGGGTCTTTTCGCATCAGGTGGCCAAAGTATTGGAGTTTCAGCTTTAGCATCAGTTCTTCTAATGAATGTTCAGGATTGATTGTATTTAGGATGGACTTGGTTGGATCNCAGCCATCTCATCCTCTGTCATCTCCTTCTCCTCCTGCCTTCAATCTTTCCCAGCATCAGGGTCTTTTCGCATCAGGTGGCCAAAGTATTGGAGTTTCAGCTTTAGCATCAGTTCTTCTAATGAATGTTCAGGATTGATTGTATTTAGGATGGACTTGGTTGGATCTCCTTACTGTTCAAGGGGCTCCAAAGAGTTTTCTCCAATACCACAGTTCAAAAACATCAATTCTTCAGCACTCAGCTTTCTTTATAGTCCAACATTCACATCCATACATGGGTACTGGAAAAACCATAGTTTTGACTAGATGGGCATTTGTTACCAAAGTAATGTCTTTGCTTTTTAATATGCTGTCTAGGTTGACAGCTTTTCTTCCAAAAAGCAAGCATCTTTTAATTTCATGGTAGCAGTCATCATCTGCAGTGATTTTGGAGCTCCAAAATCTAAAGTCTGTCACTGTTTCCATTGTTTCCCCATCTATTTGCCATGAAGTGATTGGATTGGATGTCATGATCTTAGTTTTCTGAATGTTGAGTTTTAAGGCAAATTTTTCACTCTCCTCTTTCACTTTCATCCAGAGGCTCTTTAGTTCCTTTTTGCTTTCTGCCATAAGGGGGATGTCAACTGCGTATCTCAGGTTATTGCTGTTTCTCCCGGCAATCTAGATTCCAGCTTGTGATTCATCCAGTCCAGCATTTTTCATGATNTGTTGAGTTTTAAGGCAAATTTTTCACTCTCCTCTTTCACTTTCATCCAGAGGCTCTTTAGTTCCTTTTTGCTTTCTGCCATAAGGGGGATGTCAACTGCGTATCTCAGGTTATTGCTGTTTCTCCCGGCAATCTAGATTCCAGCTTGTGATTCATCCAGTCCAGCATTTTTCATGATGTACTCTGTATATAAATTAAACAAGTAGGGTGACAACAAACAGCCTTGTACTCCTTTCCTGATTTGGAACCAATCTGTTGTTCCATGTCCAGTTATCACTGTTGCTCCTTGACTTGCATACAGATTTCTTAGGAGGCAGGTCAGGTGGTCTGATATTCCCATCTCTTGAAGAATTTTCCACAGTTTGTTGTGATCTACACAGTCAGAGGCTTTGGTGCAGTCAATAAAGGAGAAGTAGGTGCTTTTCTAGAACCCTTTTGCTTTTTCAAAGACCCAACGGATGTTGGCAATTTGATCTATGGTTCCTCTGCCTTTTTCTAAAACCAGCTTGAACTTCTGGAAGTTCACAATTCATGTACTTTTGAAGCCTGACTTGGAGAATTTTGAGCATTACTTTGCTAGCGTGTGAAGTGAATGCAATTGTGTTGTAGCTTGAGTGCTCTTTGTCATTGCCTTTCTTTGGAATTAGAATGAAAACTGACATTTTTCAGTCCTGTGGCCACTCCAATACTTTGGCCACCTGATGCGAAGAACTGATTTATTGGGAAAGACTCTGATGCTGGGAAAGATTGAAGGCAGGAGGAGAAGGAGATGACAGAGGATGAGATGATTGGATGGCATTACTGACTTGAGGGACATGAATTTGGCAATCTCTGGGAGTTGGTGATAGAACACTGCTGAGTGTTCCAAATTTGCTGGCATATTGAGTGCAGCACTTTCACAGCATTATCTTTTAGGATTGGAAATAGCTCAACTGGAATTCCATCACCTCCTTTATTCCAAGTGATGCTTCTTAAGGCCCACTTGACTTTGCATTCCAGGATGCCTTGCTCTACGTGAGTGATCACACCACTGTGGTTATCTGGGTCATGAAGATCTTTTTTGTACAGTTCTTCTGTGTACTCTTGCCACCGCTTCTAAATATCCTCTGCTTCTGTTAGGTCCATATTCTGTCCTTTATTGTGTCCAACTTTGCATGAAATGGTCTCTTGGTATCTCTAATTTATTTGAAGGGATCTCTGGTCTTTCCCATTCTACTGTTTTCCTCTATTTCTTTGCACTGATTACTGAGGAAGTTTTTCTTATCTCTCCTTGCTATTCTTTGGAACTCTGCATTCAAATGGGTATAGCTTTCCTTTCATCTTGCATTTCATTTCTCTTCTTTTCACAGCTATTTGTAAGGCTTTCTCACACAACCATTTTGGCTTTTTGCATTTCTTTTTCTTGGGGATGGTCTTGATAACTGCCTCCTGTACAGCATCATGAACCTCCATCCATAGTTCTTCAGGCACTCTGTCTATCAGATCTAATCCCTTGAATCTTATTTGTCACTTTGACTGTATAATTGTAAGGGATTTAATTTAGGTCATACTTGAATGGTCCTGTTTTCCCTACTTTCTTCAGTTTAAGTCTGAATGATGCATATAGACTTCCTGAATAGTCCTTTCCTCTTGTCTTACCTATAGAATTAGTTGGTGTCTAATTCTAATGCCATGGAATGCATATGGCAAGGAGGTAGAATTTATGAATCCCATTTTCACACTGACCAATTTGCATTAATACATTAGAAGGCAAGCTATCTTAAATAAACAAATATTTTTGGAAAAAACATTGTGTTTCTGGATGCTATATTATATTGAATACATTATCGAAATAATGAAGTCAATACAATTGTGTAGATGCATTCAATGAGAACAGTATAAGCTATTTAATAAACAGTGCTGAAATAGCAATGTATTGACCTGGAAAAAATTTAAAAAAAAATCTCTGTCTCACAATATATGCAAAAATTAACACTAATTGAATAAAAAAACCCAATACTGCAAGAATATCTAGATAGCTTAGTGGTGGCTGGATAGTTTTGGAGTTGTGGCTGCATGCCGTTGGAGTGACTTTGGGAAGATAGCCCACGTTCAACGGCAGAGAAGCACCATCAAGACAGTAGGCACTAGAGTGGCAAGCTGCAGGGCACTAGAGTGGCTTTGACAAGATACCTCACTTCAAACGGCAAAGCAGAAGCTCCAGAAAGATGATAGGAGGGGCGAAATCATATTTAGAATCAAACCCCATACCTGCCAGAGACGCTCAGAGGGCTGAAACAAAACTTGTGCACACCAGCACCCAGAGATCCACAGAGATAGGACAGTGTTTGAGTGCCTCCTGTGGAAGTATGGGTCAGCAGTCAACTGCTGCAGGGCAGGGGCTCTGGGTTCAGTAGACCTGGATATGGCATAAGCCCACTTGGAGGAGGTCGCTATTAACCCCACCATAGAGCCACCAAAACTTATACAGGACTGGGGAAACAGACTCTTGGAGGGCACAAACAAAACCTTGTGCTCACTAGGACCAAGGAGAAAGGAGTAGTGACCCCACAAGACACTGACACAGACTTGCCCGTGAGTGTCTAAGAGTATCCAGTGGAGGTGTGGGTCAGTGGTGGCCTGGTGCAGTGTCAGGGGAACTGAGTGTAGCAGTGCTTTCATGGGACCTTATTTAAAGGAGGTTGCCATTATTTTCATTACCTCCACCGTGGTTTAGCCTCAGGTCAAATAACAGGGAGGGAACACAGCCTCACCCATAAAAAAAACTGGATTAAAGATTTACTGAGCATGGCACCTCCCATCAGAACAAGACCCAGTGTCCCTTCAGTCAGTCTCTCCCACCAGAAAGTTTCCATAAGCCTCTTGCTGCTGCTGTTGTTGCGTCACTTCAGTCACTCTGACTTTGTGCGACCCCATAGACTGCAGCCCACCAGGCTCCCCTGTCCCTGGGATTCTCCAGGGAAGAGTGGGGTGCCATTGCTTTCTCCAAAGCATGAAAGTGAAAAGTGAAAGTGAAGTCGCTCACTTGTGTCTGACTCTTAGCGACCCCATGGACTTCAGCCTGCCCAGGTCCTNCAGTCAGTCTCTCCCACCAGAAAGTTTCCATAAGCCTCTTGCTGCTGCTGTTGTTGCGTCACTTCAGTCACTCTGACTTTGTGCGACCCCATAGACTGCAGCCCACCAGGCTCCCCTGTCCCTGGGATTCTCCAGGGAAGAGTGGGGTGCCATTGCTTTCTCCAAAGCATGAAAGTGAAAAGTGAAAGTGAAGTCGCTCACTTGTGTCTGACTCTTAGCGACCCCATGGACTTCAGCCTGCCCAGGTCCTCCATCCATGGGATTTTCCAGGCAAGCCTCTTATCCTTCTCCAAAAGAGGGCAGACAGAATGAAAACCACAGTGACAGGAAACTAACCAATCTGATCACTTGGACCACAGCATTGTTTAACTCNACACCTACCAAGAAGTAAACCCAGTTTTCAGGTAATATTTTGTTTAGAAAAACTTATTTAAAAGAGTATGTTATACCTGAACATAATTATATATCATTATAGTTAATACAATACATGAAACATGATACATTGTACATATTCATGTTATAATTTGACAGGTCCATTTAAATGGTTATTCTTTTTCTATTTTTCTTTTTATATTCAGTTAAAATTAGAAGTTCTAAAATCATAGAGCAAAGTAAGTAATACATTTTTAGAATTTAAACTGTTACATGGTAAAAGTATCTTTTTCATGAAAAGAAATACTTTTTGTCATATAGCTATCATCATGGCAGATTAAAAATTGCTTGGCCAGTTATAATGAAGAAAACATCTTTACCATGCAGAAACTAAACGATCTTAGTAAAAATAAGTTAGTCTCCCTGAGCCTTAGTTTTCTCACTTGTAAATTTGGGATAGAGAAGAAAACAGTAGAGAATTGTAGTCAGGTGAGGCTATTGGTCTTAGTGACTGAGATGGGAAAACAAACACCTGACCCATTTTACTCTTTCTTCAGTTGTCTGGTGTAAAGTAAAACTCATATTTTTTGGCAAAACAAGAAAAATTTACACATATAAAATTCTCTGCCCTTAGATGACCTCTCTCTCCACCTGTGCACTGTGCGTCTGTATTATGCATCATCCAAACCTGCCCCATCAGCAGCAATATCTGCTCAATCATAAACAGCAGCTTTCTAGCATTGACAAGGCAACTTCTCAAAAGATAGTATTCTTTCCTGATATTGTAAAGGGTCACATGACCTACCACGATGACGCTTAGATCTGGATTATGCAAACTGTCAATAATATGTCCTTTGATGTACAGTCCTCTGTTTCAGAAAACTTATATATCTGTGTCTTGGCTTCTAAGTGGCAGAACAGTTCTCAAAGCTCTCTTAGATACTCCTTCCAGGTGGTGGTGGTGGTGGTTTAGTTGCTAAGTACTCTTTTGACTGCATGGACTGTAGCCCTCCAGGCTCCTCTACCCATGGGATTTCTCAGGCAAGAGTACTGGATCAGGTTACTATTTCCTTCTCCAGGGGATCTTCCTGACCCAGGGACCAAACCTGGGTCCTCTTACTCCTCAAATTTGGCTCAAATAAAACTTGCCATTTCTTTTTAAGATCAACTGATTAATTTTTTGTTGATACTAGTTTGTTGATGCTAGCTGATACTATTCTCCCCATCAATTATTCCCCAAGGCTAGAAAACAACAATTCAAGTTACTTTCTAGGTCTCTAGGCAAGTTATCATTCTTCCAATATAACTCAGGCTAGGCATACTTACCTTTCTCTGACAGGCTCTGCTCCACCTGATAAAAAATTATCATCAGCCTTTCCTTGCTATGTAAACAGAGAACATAAAGAGATAGCTTGACTTTAAAAATATAATCTTCCTTAGATTTTTAATATGCACATTCTTACCAAATGTTCTTGTTTATTATTTGGGAGATTACAAAACCCTGCAACTATATATATTTACAATAACTTGCTATCCATTTTCATTCAAATGAGACATCTTTACTATTCAATGTAATGTCTACTTTTGGAAGCCCACCAAAAGTGGTAAACCAGAGTTAGCATACATTATGTTGTTCCTTTCCCTGAGAATCAGTCTTCTGCATTGTTGTTGAAGGAATGAATATCCTAATATTGCCATGTTTTACTCAGAAATCATATATGTTAAAATATCCTTCACTATGCTTCTATATTCAGCCTGAAATGATAAATTATAACAACATTCTTTTAGGGTTTTTTAAAATTATGGCTAGTATGAATTTTGCATTTTCTTTAACAAATTTTGATAGAAAAGACTTTAATATGTCTTCATCACTTATCTGTTATAATAGATAGGAAAATGTACCCAAGTAAGTAAAAATTAAGAGCATAAGTACTGAGTTCACAAAGATAAGGCCAGAGAATATTTAATTATGTGACAAATTTGGATTATGTAGGCAATATTGGAAATTCTGAGAAAAAGAATCTCAAAATATTTCCCTCTTTTGGTGGAAGAAGGGGAAAATATTTGTTTCTGGGCTGTGCCGGGTCTTCGTTGCTGTGCGGGCTTTTCTCTAGTTGTGGAGAGTAGGGGCTCGTCTCTAGCCATGGTGCTTGGGCTTCTAATTGCAGTCGCTTCTCTTGTTGCAGAGCGTGGGCTCTAGGGCAGACGGGCTTCAGGAGTTGGGGCTCCCAGGCTCTAGAGCACAGGCTCCAGCGGTACAGAATTTTTAAGTTGTGAATTAATGAGATTGTGCTTTTATCATTCCACTTCTTATTGCCTTATTTTAAATTTCCAGAAATCATGTCTAATTTCCTCTAGTCAAAAATGAATGAAATGACAAAAGTTTTTTAGTCATTTGTAAAGCAGTAAAAGAGTCAACTTAAAACCATATTCAGTCAGCAAAGGCAGAAACTCTGATTTATTTTTTGATTGCTACTCATATTTTTATAGTAATTATAAAATAGAACGTATGTCTAGTTCAAGTGGCTTATTTAGTTTCAAGTATTTTAAAGAGGCTCTGAATTTGTGCAGGCATGTAGAATTATAGCTCAGAATTGTGATGGGCTAATCTTACTATGCCAAGTATCTTGATTGGAATGAGTAGTTGAGTTTACATTAGTGACTGGGCAACAACAAAAGTATATTTATATTCTATCACAAATGAAGATTTATTTAAAATTCTTTTATTCCTTGATCTAAAATGAAACTCCATACATATCTGAATAATCATTATTTTTGAGTCTTAACAACAGGCTTTGTCATATATAACCCCAGGACTACTAGAAGGTAATCAAGAAGTTCTACCTATTTTAAGGAAATCTGTAGGAAAGTTTCAAAGTCACACTCCTAACCCAGATTTTTGAATCAATGGCTTCCTAATTCTAACTGAACTAAATCCCAAATTCTCAGCCTGTCTTGAAAAATTTCCACTTTGGGGACTGTTATACACTGGATTATGTCCCTTGAAAATTCACAAGTTGAAGCCCTAAGCCCAGTAGACTATATTTTAGATAGGACCTTAAAGGAGGGTAATTAATGATGTCACATACTGGGGTCTAATCTTATAAGACTGGTATCCTTATATGAAAAGAGGGGAAACCAGAGCTCACTCTCTCCACAAGGATAGAGAGGAAGGTTCATATAAAGATACAGGAAGAAGGTAGGCATTAACAAGCCAGGAAAAGGGGCCTCACTAGAAACCAAATGTACTGACAAATTGATCTTGCATATCTAGCCTTCAGAACTGTGAAAAAATCAGCTTTTGGTGTTTAAGCCACCCAGCCTATGATATTTTGTTATGGCAGCCCAAGGTGACTAATACAGAGAATTAGTCTCCCTGAGAGTCTTCTCATCTTCTTCTAATGTAACTGCATTCATATTAGTATCTTTTGCTTAGAATCTTGCTTCTTGCTTATCTTCCCCAAGTCCCTTCTCCCTTGGTAGCCACTAATTTGTTTTCTGTATCCATGAGTATATTTTGTTTTATTTGTTTTTTAAGATTCCATATATGAGTGAAATCATACAGCATTTTTCTTTCTTTACTTATTCCACTTGGCATAGTCCACCCATGGTCCACCCATGTTGTTACAGATGGCAGGTCTCCATCTTTTATATGATCGAGTAGTATTCCTTTATATATATATAAATATTTATATTCCATTATATACATATATTCCATTATATATGTATATAAATGTTATCCATTGATCCTAAACACTTAGCTTATTTCTTTATCTTGGTTATTATGAATAAAGCTGCATTGAACATAGAGGTGCATATATCTCTTTGAATTAGTATTTTCATGTTTTTCAGATAAATATCTAGAAGTGAAATATTTGGGGCATATGGTAGTTCTATTCTTAATTTTTTGAGGCTCTCTATACTGTTTCTCATAGTGGCCACACTATTACAGTCTTAATAACAATGTATAAAGATTCCATTTTCTCCACAAGCTTTCTAACATTTACTATATATATATATTTTCTACTCAATAACAGTTATTCCACCAGGTGTGATGTGAGATCTCATTGTGGTTTTGATTTGTATTTTCCTAATAATTAGTGCTGTTCAACAGTTTTTCAAGTACCTGTTGACCATCTGTGTGTCCTTTTTGGAAAAATGTGTGTTCAGATTCTTTGTACATTTAAAAATCCAGTTGTTTGTTTTATCTTGTGAGTTGTATGAGTTTTTTTAATATATTTTGAATAGTGACCCCTAGGAAGCATATGATCTGAAAATTTCCTCTCTCATTCAATAGATTATCTTTTCATTTTGTTAATGTTTTCTTCTCTGTGCAGAAACTTTTGATGTGGTCCCATTTATTTTTGATTTTGTTTCTTTTGTCTTTGGAGTCGGAGCCACGAAAGTGTCATTAGGTCTAAGGTTAATTAAATTAATATATTTTTCTCTAAGAATTTTGTGCTATCAGGTCTCACATTGAAGTCTCTAATCCATTTGGAGTCATGTATGGTATAAGATGGGTTCCCCAGGTAGTTCAGCTGGTAAAGAAATTGCCTACACTGCAGGAGTCCCTGGTTCGATCCCTGGGTCGGGAAGTTCCCCTGGAGAAGGGATAAGCTACCCACTGCAGTATTTTTGGGCTTTCCTGATGGCTCAGTGTAGGAGGCCTCGATTCAAAACCTGGGTTTGGATGATTCCCTGGAAGATGGCATGGCAACCAACTCTAGTATGCTTCCATGGAGAATCCCCAGGGACAGAGGAACCCGGTGGGGTACAGCCCATGGGATCACAAAAAGTCTTACATAACTGGGTGTCTAAGCACAGCACAGCACAGCACAGCACAGCAAGTATTATTCTGCAGCTATTGTCTCAAAAATCCCTTAAGCTGTCTTCTTTTTAAATTCTTTTTTCATTTTTCTGTTCTCTCTGGGTGAGTTCCATTGTTCTGTCTTCCAGATCACTGCTTCATTCTTCTACCTCATACAGTCTTCTGTTGAACCTATCCAGTTTTTTTTTTTTTTCTTTTTCAGGTCAGTTATAACTTCTGTTTGGTACTTTCTGATATGTTCTCTCTATTTATTGAAAATCTCACTGAGTTCATGCATTCTTCTCCTGAATTTGGTGAGCATCTTTATGAACAGACTTTATGTCAGGTAAATTGCTTATCTCTATTTTGTTTATCTCTTTTTCTGAGGTTTTATCTTGTTTTTTTTCAACTGCAACATATTCCTTTGTCTCATTTTGCCTAATTCTTTGCATTTGTTTTCATGCATTAAATGTGTAACCTGTCTCTCCAAGGCTTGAAGAAGTTGCCTTATTGAGGGGACAAACTGTGGGGCTCAGAAACACTATCCTGCCTGGCTACCAGAGCCAGGCACTCAAGGAGGTGTCCCCAATGTGTGCTGTTTTTCCCTCTTGTTGTGTTAGGGCTGCAACTGTTGTGGGACACTTACAGGGAGTGTTGGGCCCTGGGCTGGTTGAAGGACCCAACAGGGGCTGCCATGGGGGCACTGCTGGGCAGGGTTATCATTGGACCAGCTAAACCACAGTTGTAGAGTCTCTCAGCAGAGTATGCCCACTGGTGTCGATGGTGGAGAATTCCAAAATGGTGCTCTCCTATGCCAGTATTTGGCTCAGATGGTAAAGAATCTGGCTGCAATGTGTGAGACCTAGGTTCAATCCCCAGGTCAGGAAGATCCCCTGGAGAAGGAAATGACAACTCACTATTAGTAATAAGGTAGCCTGAGATTGCATAAATAACTGCCAATAACTTAGTCCCCAAAGAGTGTCTCAGTTGTTTTCTGAGTCTTTGGCAGATGCTTCAAGATTAGTTAAGTATGCTCCTTTCACCTAAAGCCCATGCATTTTTCAATCACATTCTTCACTGCTGGTTTTTGGGTTGTGTGTGCCTGCTCATGAGCCCTTTAAGAGTGGGTTTTTTTTTCCCTGAAGTTCTGTAGTTTTCCTAAGCTTATTCCTGATTGATTTTTCAAAGTTAGGTGTTTGGGGAACTCAAGTGTCTGATGTAAAGTTCAAATTCCTTGTTCACTCAGAGAAAAGATCCATAACTTTGTGATCTCTCCTGATTGTGAATTGCCAGGCCAGAGTGTGGATTTTTCCTTGTCAAGCCCATATCAATGCAGTTTTTTTTTTTTTTTTTTTTTTAGCAAAAGTTCAAGTTTATTTTATCCTTTGTTTTGAAGGTTCTGTTCATTCAATCTGCAGGTCCCTTTTGGGGGAAATTATTCCCAGATGGTGCTAGGGGCCAAGAATCTGCCTGCCAATGCAGGAGATGAAAGAGATGTGGGTTCCATTGCCAGGTCAGAAAGATCCCCTGTAGGAGGGTATGGCAACCCACTCCAGTATTCTTGACTGGAGAATCCCATGGACAGAGGAGCCTGGCGTGCTACAGCCCTTAGGGTCGCAAAGAGTCGAACACAACTGAAGTGACTTAGTCCACACTGCACACATTCCATTTGCAATTGTAGACCTGTTCTGTCTGTGGAAGGAGCTGAATTCAGAAACTTCCTACACCACCATCCTAAAGCCTCCTTCCACTTATCTCCTACACTTGATTGCTAGAGTTGCACCTAAAACTTAAAGCCTATGTGAAATCTCTCCCCCAAAATAACTTTTTGTTTTCTCTTTCCCATATATTCCTATCCACTGAAAGCATATAATTGCTCTTGCTTGAAGCTNTCCTACACCACCATCTTAAAGCCTCCTTCCACTTATCTCCTACACTTGATTGCTAGAGTTGCACCTAAAACTTAAAGCCTATGTGAAATCTCTCCCCCAAAATAACTTTTTGTTTTCTCTTTCCCATATATTCCTATCCACTGAAAGCATATAATTGCTCTTGCTTGAAGCTCCATTAATACTTTTCATATATCTAGCAGAGATACAATATATTGACTAACATCTTATTTATTTGGAGATCTGTCTCAACTTCTCTATTAGATTAATTAAACAATGTATAAATTGGTTAAATCTCTTTGAGGGTCTCAGTTCAGTTCAGTTCAGTCACTCAGTCTTTTCCGACTCTTTTCCACCCCATGAATTGCAGCATGCCAGGCCTCCCTGTCCATCACCAACTCCCGGAGTTCACTCAGACTCGTGTCCATCGAGTCAGTGGTGCCATCCAGCCATCTCATCCTCTGTCGTCCCCTTCTCTTCCTACCTTCAAACATTCCCAGCATCAGGGTCCTTTCAAATGNGGCATCACTGACTCGATGGACGTGAGTCTGAGTGAACTCTGGGAACTGGTGATGGACAGGGAGGCCTGGTGTGCTGCGATTCATGGGGTTGCAAAGAGTTGGTCACGACTTAGCGACTGAACTGAACTGGGTTGTTTCACCTTGGCTTTATCTTATTTGGGACTCTCTGGGTTTCTTGGACTTGAGTGATTATTTCCTTCCCCATTTTATGGAAGTTTTCAACCCTTATCTCCTCAAGTATTTTCTCATGGTCTTTCTTTTTGTCTTCTTCCTCTGGCACTCATATGATTCAAATGTTGAGGCATTTAACATTGTCCCAGAAGTCTTTCAGTTTGTCCTCATTTCCTTTAATTCATTTTTCTTTTTTCCTCTCTGATTCATTTATTTCTATCATTCTATCTTCTATCTCACTAATCCTATCTTCTGCCTCTGTTATTCTACTATCTGTTGCCTCCAGAGTGTTTTTGATCTCATTTATTGCATTATTCAGGGAAGGCAATGACACCCCACTCCAGTACTCTTGCCTGGATGGAGGAGCCTGGTGGGCTGCAGTCCATGGGTTCGCTAAGAGTCAGACACGACTGAGCGACTTCACTTTCACTTTTTACTTTCATGCATTGGATAAGGAAATGACAACCCACTCCAGTGTTCTTGCCTGGAGATTCCCAGGGACAAGGGAGCCTGATGGGCTGCCGTCTATGGGGTCACACAGAGTCGGACACGACTGAAGCTACTTAGCAGCAGCATTGCATTGCATTATTCATTATATATTGACTCTTTCTTATTTCTTCTAGGTCTTTGTTAAACCTTTTTTACATCTTCTCAATCCTTGTCTCCAGGCTATTTATCTGTGATTCCATTTTGATTTCAAGATTTTGGATCATTTTTACTATCATTATTTATAATTATTTGTCATGTAGATTCCCTATCTCTTCCTCTTTTGTTTGGTTTGATGAGCATTTATCCTATTCCTTTACCTGCTGTGTATTTCTCTGTCTCTTCATCTTGTTTATATTGCTGTGTTTGGTGTGGCCTTTCTGTATTCTGGCAGTTTGTAGAGTTCTCTTTATTGTGGATTTTCCTCATTGCAGGTGGGGTTGTATGAGTGGCTTGTCAAGGTTTCCTGGTTTCGGAAGTTTGTGTTGTTGTTCTGGTGGGTGGAGCTGGATTCCTTCTCTCTGGAGTGCAATGAAGTGTCCAGTAATGAATTACGAGATGTCAGTGGGTCTGGAGTGACTTTGGACAGCCTGTATATTGAAGCTCAGGATTGGGTTCCTGTGTTGCTGGAGAATTTGCATGGTATGTCTTGTCTGGAACTTGTTGGCCCTTGGGTGGTGCTTGGTTTCAGTGTAGGTATGGAGGCGTTTGATGAGCTCCTGTTGATTAATGTTCCCTGAAGTCAGGAGTTCTCTGGTGTTCTCAGGATTTGGACTTAAGCCTCCTGCTCTTGGTTTTCAGTCCTATTTTTACAGTAGCTTTAAGACTGCTCCATCTATACAGCACCACTGATAAAACATCTAGGTTAAAGATGAAAAGTTTCTCCACAGTAAGGGACACCCAGAGAGGTTCACAGAGTTACAGGGAGAAGACAAGGAGGAGGGGAGATAGAGGTGACCAGGATGACATGAGGTGGAATCAAAAGGTGAGAGAGCAATTAGTCAGTAATCATTTCGTGTGAGCTCCACAATCTGGACTGCTTGGAGATGTTCACGGAGTTATACAGAGAAGAGAACAGGGAGGAAGGAGACAGAGGTGGCCCAGAGGATAAAGGGGGGTATCAAAAGGAGAGAGACAGATCCAGCCAGTAATCAATTCCCTAAGTGTTCTCCACCGTTGGGAACACACAAAGAGATTCATAGAGTTGGGTAGAGAAGAGAAGGGAAGGGAGGAGATAGAGGTGACCTGGTGGAGAAAATGGGAGTCCAAAGGGGGAAAGAGGAGTCAAGCCAGTAATCTCGCTCCCAAGTAAAAATGGGTACAGAAGATTGGGTTCTTAAAGGTACAAAATTGGTAACAAATACCAAAAGGCAAAGATTAAAAGTCTAGAGTAGAAGCTGGATTTTCAAAAATACAATATTAATGAAAAAAAAAGTTACAAAAATTATAAAAAATATATATATATATGAAGTTTGCTTTAAAAAATAGGATCTCTCTCTTTTTTTGCAAAGTAATAGTAGGTTATAAAAATGAAAATTAAAGGAGTAATAGAGGACTTAAAAATTTTAATTAAAGAATAATATTAAAAATAGTAAAAAATATATCAAGGACTTTCTCTGGTGGTGTTGTGGGCAGTGTGGGGTCAGTTCATTTTCAAATAGTTCCTTGCTCCGGCTTATATTTCTCAAGATCTATAGGCCCATTCCTATGTAGTCAGTACTAACTACAGGGTTTTAATCTATTGCCCCTGTCACTTCCAAGGTGATTCCCTCTGTTTAGCTTCTGTTTGCTGGTCTCTTCAGTGTCTAATTTCTGCCCTGACACAAGGGGGCAGTGGTGGACACGTTTTTAAGCTCACTTGTACAGTCGTGCTGTGGGGAGGGACGGACACTGCAAACAAATAACACTGGTGTCTGTTCACAGTGTCTCGGCACACTGGGCCTGGCCCCGCTCACGGCATGTGTGCTTTCCCTGTCTATACTGCTTAGGTTCTAGTTTACACTCCTGGGAACCTGTGAGGCTGGCCCTGGGTTGTATACACTTCCCAGGTCTAAGCCACTCAGGCTCCGGTACCCGGGTAATCCTCAGAGGCGCAGACTTGATTGGGCCTGGTTTTGTTTCCTTCCCAGGTCCGAGCAGCTCAGGTGACCAGGTGTTTGGTGAGCATGGTCGCTGTGACTTATCGCCTCCTCTGTCCCTGCTGCTTGATTTTCTGGGTGTGCAACCGGTGCACCTTCTCAGGTGGATGTTGACCGTCCAGAATCCCAAGAAGTCTTGGTTAGCAATGAAGCCTGCTTGCAGTTTGGTAGATAATGCCTCTCTGGGGCCACAGTTGCCCCCTTCCAGCTCTGGGTGCCTTTGCCTGCCTGTCACTGGAAGGGGGGGATGGGCTGGTCTGCAGCCAGCTAGCTCTGCTCAGTCCTTTGTTCTGTGAGTGGGCCTGATGGTGTCTTAGGTTAGGGCTTCTCGCATAGCTCTAGTCAGTTCTTTGTTCTGTGCCTAGGCCTGGTGGTGTCTTAGGTTAGGGCTTTTCTCGTGGTAGCTATCTCACAGTCTGGTTTGCTAGCCCTCAGATTGCCCTTGGGGTATTCAGGCCCAGTCCTTACTCTAAGAAGTGCAGCCCGCGCCTCTCTGCCCAGCCCCAGCTTGCTAGTGGTGGATGCAGGTGTCTGCACTGCTTCTCCGCTGGGGGAGTTACTGTTGGGCACGTAATCTGTGGGGTTTACTCTCCCTCCTGACTATGTTGCCCCCTGTGGTTCCAAGGCTTGCCATAAACTCGGCAGTGAGAGTGTTTCCTGGTGTTTGGAAACCTCTCTTTTTAAGACTCCTTTCCAGGGACAGAGCTCCATCCCTACCTCTTTTGTTCTCTTTTTGTCTTTTATATTTTTTCCTACCTCCTTTTGAAGACAACAATGGGCTGCTTTCCTGGGTGCCTGAGGTCCTCTGCTGGCATTCAGAAGTTGTTATGTGGAATTTGCTCAACGTTCAAATATTCTTCTGATGAATTTGTGGGGAAGAAAGTGGTCTCCCCATCCTATTCTTCTGCCATCTTAGGACCGCCTCTTCTTATTGTTTTTTAAATCTTTATTTTTAAAAGGCTGTGTCAGTGGAGGCTTTTGCAGGCAGGAAGCATGAGGAGGAGAGAATCTGAGGCTTTGGAGTGAGGGTAAGCTGGAGGATGAAGGCAGCAAGGACACTGGTGGCATTTCCAACACTGAGCGGAGGGAGAGGACTGCTGCATGAGAGCTCAGCTGCTCAGTCATGTTGACTCTTTGTGACCCCATGGACTGTAGCCTGCCAGGCTTCTCTGTCCATGAACTTTTCCATGCAATTTTCCAGCGGGGTGGCATTTCCTCCTCCAGAGGATCTTCCTGACCCAGGGATCAAACCTGCGGCTTCTGAATCAGTGGGCAGGTTCATTACCACTGAGCCATCTGGGAAGCCTAAGAGACCTGCTAGTCTTGAAAAAATTAAGGGCTCAGATCACTACTCTGGATGTGGGGGAGTTTTATGTGTCAGCTCCACTGAACTAAGCATTGTCTAGATACCTATTAGGACATTATTTGTGAGTACGTCTGTTGGAGGTGTTTCTGGGATAGATTAGCATTTGAATTGGTAGAATGTGTAAGAGGTTCACCCTTACCAATGCAAGTGGGCATCATCTAATTTGTTGAGTGTCTGAACAGAACAAAAAGGCAGAGGAAGGTCAACATTGTCCTTTTTGCTTAAGCTGGGAAATTCATCTTCTGCCTTCAGACATTGGCACTCCTGGTTCTCAGTCCTTTGAATTAGACTGAATTACAATCACTAGCTTCTCTGGTTTCTCAGCTTGCATATTGAACTTTTCATTTCAGTCTTTTCTTGCTTACATTTATTTTTTTAAAACGAGAAATCTGCTGTAATTCTATCCTTGTCCCTCTGTATAAAAAATGTTTTCCAATTCCTGGATTTCCTCAATATTTTCTCTTTATATTTGGCTTTCTCAGTTCGACTTTAATTTGCCTGTGTGTAGTGTTTTGAGCTTTTATCCCATGGCTGTTCTCTAAACTTCCTGGTTCTGTGGTTTGGTATCCATCATTACTTTCAAAAATTCTCAACTATTATTTCTTCAAATATTCCATCTGTTCCAGTCTCTTCTCTTCTTTCTGATAATCCACTTATATGCATCCTGCAGCTTTTGATATTGCTCCACAATTTTTAGATATTCTGTTCTATTCTGAACTGTTCTGTTATATCCTGTACTTTTTTCTTTATTTTCCTCTTTGCACTTCAATTTGAGAAGTTTCTATTTACTTATGTTCAATCTCACTGCTTTTTTTATCAGTCAGTCTACTGATGTGCCCATCAAATGCAGTCTTCGTTTCAAATACTGCATTTTTATTTCTTCTTATTTCCTTTTAATTTTTTTAAAGTTTCCTTATCTCAGTTGGTATTGCATCTGATCTTGTGTGTCATCTAATTTTCCTTGAAAGCTTTTATATTATAGTCATTGTTATTTAAAATTAATAGCTTTTTTATATTTGTGTCTGGTTCTAATGCTTGCTTTGTTTTTTTAGATGGCATTTATTCTTGCCTTCTGGCATGCCTTGTTGATAGCAGACATATATTTATAGGGTAATAGCTATTGAGATAAACAGGCCATCAGTCTGAGATTTATGGTAATCTGGCTAAGAGTTGGGACACATTTAATGTTTGTTTTAGTTATAGGCACCAGAGGCTTTGACTTGCTTTGGTGATCTTGTTTTCCCTTCCCTCTTACCTTTCAGTTTCCTCACGTGCTCTTCTTAGGGAGAATATGTGCCTTGCAGTTTTTAACTTTTAATCCATTGTTATTATTTCTGGAGGTTTGTTAGTGTTGTGACAGGTAATGAAGGGAAATAAGATATTCTTTCATCTTCAGTTTAAGTCTCACTCTTTCAATGGGCCTGTGTCTCAGAGGTTTACCCTATGAAGTATTTCTGCTTCCCTGCCAGGAATAGGGCTTTTGTGTCTCCAGGCCCCAATCCTCTCTCCAATCCCAGTGTTTCCAGTATATCTCCTTGAAGCCACCTTTCATGTTAACTTTGGCTTTTTTCCTCCTTTAGGTGAGATGGGAAGGCAGGATGAAGCTAGAGTTAAGGTGGATTTCCTTTTTCCGAGCTAAGTTCTCAGAATCGTTCTCTGGTGATGTCCTTTATCCCAGAGATTAGTCTTTATTTAGAGAGGAGGGTCTGGGAGGACCTCATCTTGTCAGGTCTTCCAAGGAAGATATATTGATATTCCCGGAGGAAAATCTATGAAAGTTGGGGATAGTCTCTGCCGCCTCTGGCAATTCCCAATTTTTACTAGATAAGTGATCCTTGGCTGACACTTTCTGCTTCAGGTAAGCAAATATCAAGTACTTTATCTCTCCAGATTTTGGGAATGCAGCTTGTCCTGTGAACTTAGTTTCTGATGCGTCTAAGAAAGTCATGAATTTTCCATCTATCTAGCACTTTTCTTATTGTAAGTGTAGGACTCATGATTTCCAACCAGTTTACATATTGGCCCCCAAACTGAAGGTCTCCAGATTCATGGACATTTGTTTTATTTTGGTCTTAAAATCCTATAAAATCCTGTAATAGTACTAATATGATTATCTACAATGTTGCCTTAATTATTTTGGCCTTTGTCATTGAGAGTTCTTTTAAACTGTCGATTCTGTGTCCTTTCAACATGGTATTATTGTTGTTCAGTTGCTAAATTGTGTCCGACTCTTTGTGACCCCATGGACTGCAGCATGTCAGACTTCCCTGTCCTTCACCATCTCCCAGCGTTTGTTCAAATTCATGTTCATCCTAATCATCTCATCCTCTGCTGCCCCCTCCTCCTTTTTCCTTCAATCTTTCCCAACATCAGGGTCTTTTCTAATGAGTAGACACTTTACATCAGGTACCCAAAGTATTGGAGCTTCAGCTTTAGCATCAGTCCTTCCAAGGAATACTCAGGGTTGATTTCTTTTAGGATTGACTGGTTTGATCTCCTTGCTGTCCAAGGGACTCTAAAGAGTCTTCTCCAGCACCACAATTAAAAAGCATCAATTCTTCAGCACTCAGCCTTCTTTATGGGTTCTCAAAGTAAGAATACTGGAATGGTTTGTTATTCCCTCCTCCAAAGGACTATGCTTTGTCAGAACTCTTCACTATGTCCCATCCATCTTTGGTGACTCTACACAGTATAGCTTCATTGAGTTTTGCAAGCTCCATCACCATGACAAGGCTGTGATCCATGAAGGGAGTCTTTTCAACATGCACCTTCATTTTTCTCCAACAGCAAGAAATCTGCAATTTATTTATTTGTTCAAACTTAAAATTCATATAAAGCAGCTTGATAATATGTTTAAAACACATTTCCCAACTAGAATACAATGTTTATTTACAGTTTTTTGTGTCCCAATCCTTAAATTGTTCAGTCAAAACGTTTTCCAGAGTTACTTTCTGTAGGTTCCTTAATCATAGTCTGCATTCCATCTTGGGTGATTTCTTTAGACCCACCTTCAAGTATACAGATTCTTTCCTTGACTGTGCCCAGTTTGCTATTAAGCCTGTTGAAGATATTTTTTTTTCATCTCTGTCATTCTGTTTTGAATTTTTGGTATTTCTATTTAAATCTTTCTTATAATCTCCATGTCTCTACTGAATTTGACCCCCTATCTTGTATGTTGTTTATATTTTCCCTTACAGCCTTTTACATATTAATCATAAGCGTTTTTAAATCCCCTTTCAGATACTTCCAATACTTGTGTCATGTAAGAGTTTGGCTCTAGTGATTGCTCTGTTTCTTAGGAATGTGCTTCTTTTCCCTTGCCTTTTTGTATGTTTCCTAATGTATTCCTGGAAGATGAATATCTTGTGTAGGGAGAGATAAAAGTAAATAGTTTTTATGCTTGGAAATAAGTATGATTTTCTTTCTGTTAAGACTTTGGCGGGAAGAAATTTATTTCACTTATTAAAATCTGGTTTTCAGGCTTATTGTTGCTATGGTTACTCTCAAGGTACCATCCGTCTCATATTCTTCTAATGACATTTGTGTTTAGGGTAGGGGCTTTCAGATGGTTTTTTTTTTTTTTTTTTTTTTTTTTTTTTTTTT
>SJYA01001192.1:73039-102625 GCA_006410615.1 Neotragus moschatus
TTTTTTTTTTTTTTTTTTTTTTTGTTCCATTGCCTATTTCATGCTAACTTTGGGTCTTATCTCTATATGAGACCTAAGTGAAGATCTGATTTTTTTTTTTACAAATTGTTATTTGATGCTTCTTTTCCTGGGGTATGTGCTTTGGGCAGAGCATTAGGGAGGGCATGGTTGTTCTCAAGTAAGTTTTTATTTTAGGCATTGTGTCCCCAGTTCTCAACCCTGTAACTTGCTTTGTAGTTATGAGTCCAGTACATCTTTATGCCATTCCTCCAGGGCTTGAAGTTTTTTTACTTCCTCTTTCTCTCCCTAATATGCAGTGCTTTATCACCAGAGATCAAAGAGTACCAGTGGGTGCTCATATCTCCCACCCCCACCCGTCCCTGGCATAAGGTAAGGTTCTTGGTTTTGTAGGAAATATAGAGAAGAAATATCTCAGTTGAGCTTTGTGATGCTTCCACAGCAGCTGCTGTTTTTCTCCTTTAGTTCTGCATCAAAAGGGAAACTTTCTCTGAATCTCTGAAATATGACAACATTTTCTGAGTCCTCAGTTGGCAGACTACCCCAGTATTTGCAGTTCCCAGGGCCTTCACCCTCTGCCAGTGCACATTCAGTCTCCACTGATTTGGCCACAACCACAGCTTAATCCTTATTTTCCAGCTGCATCTTGTTCTGGTAAGCCACTGCTCATATCATGTGTTTTCCTGCAAGCTCCAGAACTTTTTTTTGGGGGGGCCAGTTAGTCACCTTGCAATCTCAGCACTCTAATGGGTTGAAGAAAAGTTGTGAATTTGCTATTGTGCGTATACCATTTTATATCACTGTGAATTCTGAACCATGCAAATGTATTATATATTCATCAATTGTAAATGCAAGACAAAGTGATATCTACTCAAAACTCTTGCATGTGAGAAGCAATCTGTTCAAAAGGTAAACTAATAGATCTTGATAGATTATTCATCTGTGTGACTTTATGTTTAACTGTATAGGAAAAACTAATACTAAAATTCCCCATGTCTGAGTGTAAACTCTAAAAATCTCACTTTTACTAAAAATAAAAACAAATAGTCAGTAGAACACATATTCAGATAAAAAATAATGCAAGGATGCAATTGTTTCCATGTGCTAATGGAATTTTATGAGGTTCTTTGCTTTCAAATTTGAATTAAGCTGTACTTCTGTACTGAAACTTCATTTTTATTTATGACATAGTTATGCACTAATAGCCTTCCTGCCTTTGGTGGTAATCTTATTCACCTGGCCATATAAATTGTTCTGTTTATTTTTGATTTTTATTACTTTGAAGATTCTTTCATTGAACTTTGTAACTATTTTATTTACAACAAATTTGTTTTCCTTCTAGGAATTTATTCTTTTCTATATATATTTACACACATATGATGCTTTTATTAAAACCAGTTCATAGGTATGTGTATATGTAACATTTACATATATAATGTTGCATATTTTTCTATTTGTGACATATTTGAGCCATATTTTTATATATTTATAGATTCTTTAATAAAATTTATCATGTACAGAACCTCACTACAGATCATGGAAATTTGGCAGATTTCTCTTATTTTACAAATGAAAACGTAAATAAACAAACTGGACAAAAGAAGTCTTTTGTACCTCACTTACTAATGAATTGCTTGAGAGCTACAATTAGAATGCAAACTTTTGACAAATAAACTTTTCTGCAGTTTTCCTCTTGTCATGGATCCACCTGACATATTCTGATCGCCTTCCTAGACCACCTATAATTTGGGTTTTCTACATTTTGTTAGCATTATGATGTCCAGGATACTGCTTTGTTCCAAAAGAAAGAAAGAATGAAATTCACAGGCTTAGATTAATAAGCAAAACCTGGCTGCCAAGAGCTTGCAATCAAGTAGGCCAACCTTATATAGCAACATCCTGTGAATTAGATATTTTGTGATTCCTTAAGATTTTCTGATTTCTAAAATTTTTTCAATGGGCTGAAAAAGTACATACTAAGAAGTATATACTTAAGAGTTGGTAATATTTGCATGCGTCATTAAAAAGAAGATGAGCCTATTTCCAGATGACAAGGAATATTCTATGTTCTCCTTCATCCTGGATCATGGATATCAAGCACAGACAAGTCACAGAACTTGTCAGTTAATGAGAAAATAGCCATCTAGACCTTTTTACAATGGGGTTCCTTTGCATCCAAGACAGAAATGGAGTTAAACCTTACTGAGAGAGTGTAAAAATAAAATTCAAGAACTATGAGCACTGACTTATCGCATACTTAGATTTTGTGAGGTATAAGATAAAACAACCAAACAAAACAGAAAGAAGGAATATTCACAGTGGGATAAGAAGAGGACAAAATCAGCTCAGGAATATAAAGAAGAAAGTTTTAATCTGATCTGAAAGCAATTTTCAGTATTGCAAACAGAGAAGAATGCTTGGGATAGACGAGAATGAGGGATAGAAAAGGGCCTTCACATTTCAGTAATATGGTATAGATTCCAATTTTATAATAAGATTATAGAGTTCTCTTTCAATTTAATAAAAAAGAGAGAGGTACAATTTATCTTAGGCTGGGAAGGGTCAACAAAAAATATATTCCCACCCCCACCTCCAGCCACACGTTATTGGGAAAACAGTGAAAAGCAGTAAAAATTGTGAGCCTTGAATTCAGGATGCTTTAGTTAAATTTCCAGTTCTGCTGCTTACAAGCTATGTGACCTTAGGTCTCATTTGTTAAATAAAAATAATATTAGTATCTATTTTATAGTACTGTTGTGAGGATTACATAATAAAATATACTACTGATGTTTGCTTTAATAAACTCTTTTCAAACCCTCAGAGATATAACTACCGTGGATTTCAAAATTTGAAGTAATAAGGATCATATCAGTTCAGTTCAGTTGCTCAGTGGTGTCCACCTCTTTGCGACCCTATGGACTGAAGCACGCCAGGTTTCCCTGTCCATCACAAACTCCAGGAGTGTACTCAAACTAATGTTCATTGAGCAGGTGATGCCATCCAACCATCTCATCCTCTGCCGCCCCCTCCTCTTCCTGTTTTCAGTCATTCCCAGTGTCAGGGTCTTTTCCAATGAGTCAGTTCTTCACATCAGGTGGCCAAAGTATTGGAGTTTCAGCTTCAGCATCAGTCCTTCCAATGAAGATTCAGGACTGATTTCCCTCAGGTTTTACTGGTTTTATCTCCTTGCAGTCCAAGGAGACTCTCAAGCTTCTTCTCCAACATCAGAGTTCAAAAGCATCAATTCTTTGGTGTTCAGCTTTCTTTATAGTCCAGACTCTCACATCCATAAACGACTACTGGAAAAACGATAGCTTTGTTGGCACATATGTATGTGACGTAGTATATGATCCTTATCATGGGTTCTGTGGAAGTCCACATGAATATTATTGCAGCAAAATATTTCGATCTTAATATAAAATGAAATAGAGACTATAAATAGCTACTTATGAGTTCATTTCAGGTGTTGATGACAAAAACAAATTCTTGTCAGGAGAGGATTTTACTATCAATTGAAATTCCAAAAAATGTTCGGTTTTCAGAGCTTTCTGGTTATACTATGTGTCTAGCCAAGACTTCCAGTAAAAGGTTGATAAGTATTTGTAATGGCAGAATCTTTGTCTTATTCCAGACTTAGAGGCAAAATATGAGTCTAAATTTCTTCACTAAATATATTATATACTAATGTAATTTCCCTGGTTAAAGTACCAGAAAACTTAATGGAAATGTAGTATTAGTTAATTGTTGTGCGTGAATCACAAAACACTCATTCAATTAATTTTATTTCTAATAGCGACTTCATATAATTTTGACAAAGATGATTTCTGTGTTTCCTGAATTATTCTATACAAAAATCTACATGGGCTTCTGGTTTCTAATTCCGCATATAAGAAGCTATTCCATCCTAACAACAAATAAAAAGCTAAACAGGCTGAAGTCAAAAATCTTGGATCCATAAGAGAGAGGAGGACATAGAGCAAATTCTGCTGTAAAAAGAGGAGAAACAGACAGGTAGACACAGGGAGTCACAGATTACTGCAGCAGAGACTCATAACTGGAATAGCCACAGGAACTAGGGCTGAGGTGCATGAGTGCAAGCTAAGCCACTTCAGTTGGGTCCAATTCTTTGCAACCTTATGACTGTACCCCACCAGGTTTATCTGTCCATTGGATTCTCTTGGCAAGAATACTAGAATGGGTTGCCATGCCCTCCTCCAGGGAATGATCTTCCTGACGCAGGGATTGAACCCATATCTCTTCTGTCTCCTGCATTGGCAGGTGGGTTCTTTACCACTAATGGCACCTGGGAAGCCCTGGGCTGAGGTAGGAAAATCTAAACTATAATTGAAGAATTGGTAGAGGCTCAGTGTGGACAAGTATGAGAGTTTAAATCCCCAGGAGCACAGTCATGGTAGACCCCCACAATTTTGTGAGATTGACCAGAATTCTACACCTAATATTGGAGAAGTTTCCTCCCTTGTTTCTTGTATAGTGGACCAGAGGCAGGGGACTGAACCATTTTGAAATATTCCAGAACATTCTGTTCTTCTTAACAAGTCCCAACCTCAGGGGAAACCAGCTAACAAAAGCCCAAGCTGCCTGAGTATTAACCAAGCCTAGCTAATCTAGGGATGGGAAATACCCAAATTCAGCTAACTCTAGCCATCCTCTCCTACCCAAGTGGTGAAAAATACTCTGAGAAACACTTGTGCAATTCATAGTTCACAAGTGTTTCTCAAAGTTTTGCTCAAATAAACAAAATACCAGAGGCATAGGTTCACTAAAGGATTGGGACCTAATTATAGGAATATAGAGCGGTTTGCCTCTCTGCATATCTTACTACTATATTACTAAAGACCTTTTACCTGGTAATCATAGATGGCTATGAAGAAAAATTTACAAGCATTATCAAAAGGCAAAAAACAAAAAATAACCATAATTTGAAGAGACAGAGCAAGCATCAGAACCAGACATGGCAGGGATGTTGGAATTAGACTGGGAATTTGAGACAACTATAATGCCATGTGGGAAGCACCATGTATATATAAACAAGATGCAGAAACAAATGGACAGTGTAAACAGAGAGATAGAAATTCTAAGAAAAAGGTCAGAAAGAAATGCTAGAGATAAAAACAATATAACAGAAATGAAGAGTGCCTTTGATGAGCTATCAGAAGAATGAACACAGCTGAGGAAAGAAGATATCTGAGCTTCAACATATCTCAATATAAACCCCCAAAACTGAAAAGTGAAAAGAAAAATACTGAAAAATAAGCAAAATACCAGAATATCCATGAATGGTGGAACAACTACAAAAGATGTAATACATGAGTAATGGGAATAAAAGAAGAAAGAGAGAGAAACAGAAGAAATATTTGGCACAATAATGTCTGAGAATTTCCCCAATTAATTCAGATGCCAAATCACAAGTGTAAGAAGGTGAAAGAGGGCAGATGTTAAAAACTACACCTAGGTATATTCTATTCAGACTACTAAACTTTAAAAATCACAAAAAGCCAAAGGGGGGAGGAAAGACATCTTACTTATAGAAGAGAAATATAAGAATTGTTTAACTTCTTAAAAACCATGCAAACAAAAGGGTGTAGTGACATATAAATATTTAAAGTACTGAGAGAAAAAGCCCACCAACTTATCATTCTATAACTTAAAAAATTTCTTTCAAAAGTAGACAAAGATTTTCTCAGATGAACAAAAATTAAAGGAACTTGTNTCACAAGTGTAAGAAGGTGAAAGAGGGCAGATGTTAAAAACTACACCTAGGTATATTCTATTCAGACTACTAAACTTTAAAAATCACAAAAAGCCAAAGGGGGGAGGAAAGACATCTTACTTATAGAAGAGAAATATAAGAATTGTTTAACTTCTTAAAAACCATGCAAACAAAAGGGTGTAGTGACATATAAATATTTAAAGTACTGAGAGAAAAAGCCCACCAACTTATCATTCTATAACTTAAAAAATTTCTTTCAAAAGTAGACAAAGATTTTCTCAGATGAACAAAAATTAAAGGAACTTGTTGCCAGCAGAACTGTTTCCATAATTATGAAATTTCAATAGATCTCTCTTGTTAAATTTTATAAATATTGAGTAAGAATCAGTAAAAACATTGAAGATTTGAGCAAAGCACTTAATCAAATTGACACTTTAGAACACTATACTCAATAACAACAAAATATGTTTTCTGTTTAAGCGGGCATAGAATGTTCACTTATTGAGTCAACACTCAGAACAATTTTAAGTTATTAAATTTAAATAGGTGGAAATCAGTATTGGCAGACACAATGGAATTAAACAAAAATGTACAATATAAAGAAGTCAGAAATATCTCCAACAATTTGAGAATTAATAACACATCTAAATAATTTAAAAGTTTTCTTAAAAAAGTCATAGGATATATTAAAATATTTTTAACTGAATGAATATAAAAACATACCATGTCAAAATGTGTGAGATGTAGCTAAAACAATCTTCATAGGGAAATTTATAGCTTTTAAATATTTACATTACAAAAGAAGAAATAATCTAATGTTCTTGGATTTCTTTCTTGGTAATGGTTAATTCACTCTTATTGGGCCAATACTTCCACAAATAATAGCTTTAAACTAAAGTGAAAATTGCTCAGTCATGTCCAACTCTTCGTGACACCTTGGATAGTCCATTGAATGCTCCAGGCCAGAATACTGGAGTGGGTAGCCTTCCCTTTCTCCAGGGTTTTTTTCCCAACAGAGGGATCAAACTCAGGTCTCCCACATTGCAGGCAGATTCTTTACCAGCTGAGCCACAAGAGAAGCCCAATAAAACTGAAGCTGGGAACCTGTCCTTTTTCCAGGGGATCTTCCCGATCCAGGAATCAAACGAGGGTCTCCTGCATTGGAGGTGAATTCTTTACCTACTGAACTATCAGGAAAACCATTAAACTAAAATGGAATATGTAAAAAGAAACAACTACCTAAGGTCACTGGAGACTGAGAAAATTGGATAGGTGTTGTAGATGTGTTAACACTTGTTAGAAGGGAATGATAATGGGTAAGTGCCCTGGTTTCATCACTTTTAGCTTGAAAGCCAGCACCAATAGTGTGATGCAGCTAAAATATGAGAGGGAGAAGCCTTTCTTGTTGGATTGGTAAGCCAAAGGGCAGGGTCTGGTACAACTGCAGAGTTCAGAGGTGAACTGAAAAGTCCAGAGGTGGTAAAATGTGTAGAGAAGAAGATCTTTAAAAAAAGAGATAAGGTGGAAACACCATGTTATATCTAAATATCAGACTCAACTTTAACAAAAATACATAAATAAGACTGTAAGCAGACAAGCCAAGGATAAAAAGACAGAAGTGAGGCTTCAGCTTTCATGCATCAAACAGAAAAAACTGGTTTAAATTCTGTCAGATGACTGCCTGCTTAAAAAAAAAAAAATCACTATTCTATGGAGGACTATAATATATTCTAGAGTCTCTACAAGTATAATTCATAATACCCAGGACACAAATCAAAACTATCTAAATTTCAAATAAACAGAAAAATGTCACTTTTATTATTGATTACTATCAAGAAATAATAATTAATGGAGACAATTAAAGATGATGAAGATGTTGGAATTAACAGGACTATAAGTATCTTCAAGGATAATGGAAATATGTTGATGGAAAGAAAAAATAGGGAATATCAGCAAAGGAATAGAAACCAAAGAACAACTAAGAAATTGAAAAGTGGAAAACATAATATCTGAAATAACAATTTTACCTAATAGAGTTAAAACAAATATTAGGGAGCACTGAAAATAGAATAAATAAACTTTAAGATTGTGTTGTGATTGTTCAGTCTCCAGTCGTGTCCAACTCCTGTGACCCCATGGACTACAGCATGCCAGGCCTCCTTGTCCCTCACCACCTCCTGGAGTTTGCCCAAGTTCATGTTCATTGCATCTTTGATGCCATCCAGCAGTCTCATTCTCTGATGCCTTCTTGTCCTTCTACCCTCAATCTTTTCCAACATCAGGGACTTTTCTAATGAGTCAGTATAAATTACCTATGCTGGGTATGGGGCTTCCCAAGTGGTGCTAAAGAATCTGCCTGCCAGTGCAGGAGACCTAAGAGATATGAGTTCAATCATTGGATTAGGGGATGGCAACCTGCTCCAGTATTCTTGCCTGGAAATCCCCATGGACAGAGGAGCCTAATGGGCTCGACTGAGAGCATACACAAACATACACACACACATATGAACATTGGAGTGCATATATATTTTCAAACTAGTAGGCTTTAAAAAATATATATATATATACCGAGGAGTGGAACTGCTGGGTCTTATGGTAGTTCTATTTTTAGGTTTTTAAGAAACCTCTATGCTGTTTTCCACAGTAGCTACAATTGACATTCTCACCAACAGTGTATGTACAAAGGTTCCCTTTTCTCCATATCCTCATCAAAATTTGTTATTTGTATTCTTTTTGGCAATAGACATTTTGACAGGTGGTGAGGTGATACCTAACTATGGTCTTGATTTGCATGTCCTTAATGATTAGCGATGTTGAGCATCTTTTCAGATGCCTATTGGCCATCTGAATTTCCTCTTTGGATAAATGTCTATTCATATTATTCTGTTCATTTTTAAATTGCATTGTTTTTCTGATGTTGAGTTATAAATTAAATCAAATTTGATTTTCAAAATTAATTTAAATATTTTCATTTCTTATATAGTATGATACTTGGGTTAAATATTGTGAGATATTTGTTAATTATTGTACTGAGTTCAGTTCAGTTGCTCAGTCGTGTCCGACTCTTTGCGACCCCATGAATCACAGCCTGCCAGGCCTCCCTGTCCATCACCAACTCCCAGAGTTCACTCAGACTCACGCCCATTGAGTCAGTGATGCCATCCAGCCATCTCATCCTCTGTCGTCCCCTTCTCCTCCTTCCCCCAACCCCTCCCNTTTATTATTCACAGAATTTTCTAAATCTCTAGAAAAAAAACAAAACTTTTCAATGAATTTCATAATTGGTCTACTTTCATTGGTAATTTTATACATGTGGCTCATCAAAATTCTGCTTGCGTGTATGTGTGTGTTTTAAGGGATAGGAGAACATAGATTTTTGTCCTCACCATCCAATATATTTGACTTAAGCATTAACTCTTTTCCTTATATTTCAGTATTGTCTTTCTGAGTGTCTGAGGATCTGGTCTTTTAAGGTAAACTTACATAGTTGACCCAATCTACTTCAATAGCTTACTTATATCAGGGTTTTGTTTCTACTTACTTTATATGTTTATTCTCCATGGAATTTTGCCTGTGTGTAACTTTGTTTCCTTAGTAGGCATATCAAACATCATGAACACAGTTCAGTTACAAAAGAAATTCTTTATGATAATTCATTTGATGCATTTTATTTTTAATCTAATTAATGATTTTCTCGTGGAATTTTTTAATACCTAAGGTTATATAATGCATTTGCTTATTTACTTACTGGCTGCTTTTCTTCTACATGAAATATGTTTATGAGGCCAGGAACTGTGTCTCTTTTCTGCTATATCTTTACTCAGAATAGGAGCAAGCACATATTAGATGTACAATAAATACCTCATATTTCTAGAGGTATTTCTAGATATTTCAAATTTCTACAATCTGTTGAAAAGATTATTTTTACCCACTGACTATGTCAAAAGCCTGTTGGCTGTATGTATGTAGTTTTATTTCTGGTCTTTCTATTCTGTTCCATTCACTTATGTCTTATCTTTATGCCAGTGCTATATTGTCATGATTATTGACCTTTATAATGAATCTTCCATTTAAGTGGTACAAATCTTTCAAATTTGGTCTTATTTTTTCAAAATTATTTTAGCTATTTTAAGTTCGTCACATTTCCACATATAGTTATAATGTACTTTTCTGTTTTTATTAAGTGTCTGCTGGGGAGTGGATTAATATTGATTTAATCTATAGATAAATTAGGGAATATTTGTTTTACTAACCTTACTTTTCTTCTATTCTAACTTCCTTTGGCTACCTTTATATTGTTGAAATGATTTCATTGCATAGGCTACTTCAAATCATCTTTCAGAATCAGGTAGTTTGGATAAAAAATCGGACACAGCACTGAAATAAAAACAGAAGAGAAATTTTGAACATTGGGTTTCCCATATCTAGATCATATCAATAGTTAAAATTGGGTCCATATGAAATACTCTCGCTTTTTTGAGGATCCAGAGGATGTTGGCAATTTGATCTCTGGTTTCTCTGTCTTTTCTAAAACCAGCTTGANGATAAAAAATCGGACACAGCACTGAAATAAAAACAGAAGAGAAATTTTGAACATTGGGTTTCCCATATCTAGATCATATCAATAGTTAAAATTGGGTCCATATGAAATACTCTCGCTTTTTTGAGGATCCAGAGGATGTTGGCAATTTGATCTCTGGTTTCTCTGTCTTTTCTAAAACCAGCTTGAACATCTGGAAGTTCATGGTTCATGTACTATTGAAGTCTGAGTTGAAGGATTTTGAGCATTATTTTACTAGCGTGTGAGATGAGTGCAATTGTTTGGTAGTTTGAGCATTTTTTGGCATTGCCTTTCTTTGGGATTGGAATGAAAACTGACCTTTTCCAGTCCTGTGGCCACTGCTGAGTTGTCCAAATTTACTGGCATATTCAGTGCAGCACTTTCCCACCATCATCGTTTAGGATTGGAAATAGCTCAACAGGAATTCCATCACCTCCACTAGCTTTGTTCACAAAGATGCTTCCTAAGGCCCATTTAACTTCACATTCCAGGATGTCTGGCTCTAGGTGAATGATCATACCATCATGATCATCTGGGTCATGAAGATCTTTTTTGTACAGTTCTTCTGTGTATTCTTACCACCTCCTCTAAATATCTTCTGCTTCTGTTAGGTCCATACCATTTCTGTCCTTTATTGAGCGCATCTTTGCATGAAGTGTTCCCTTGGTTTCTCAGATTTTCTTGAAGACATCTCTAGTCTTTCCTACTCTATTGTTTTCCTCTATTTCTTTCCAATGATCATTGAGGAAGCCTTTCTTATCTCTTCTTGCTATTCTTTGGAACTCTGCATTCAAATGGGTATATCTTTCCTTTTCTCTTTTGCCTTTCACTTCTCTTCTTTTCATAGCTATTTGTAAGGTCTCCTCAGACAACCATTTTGCCTTTTTGCATTTCTTTATCATGGGGATGGTCTTGATCACTACCTCCTGTACAATGTCATGAACCCCTGTCCATAGTTGTTCAGGAACTCTATCAGATCTAATTCCTTGAATCTACTTGTCACTTCCACTTTATAATGGTAAGAGATTTGATTTAGGTCATACCCAAATGGTCTAGTGGTTTTCCCCATTTTCTTCAACTTAAGTCTGAATTTGGAAATAAGAAGTTCATGATCTGAGCCACAGTCAGCTCCTGGTTTTGTTTTTGCTGACTGTATAGAGCTTCTCCATCTTTGGCTGCAAAGAATATAATCAATCTGATTTTGGTATTGACCATCTGGTGATGTCCTTGTGTAGTCTTCTCTTGTGTTGTTGGAAGAGGGTGTTTGCTATGACCGGTGTGTAATCTTTTCAAAACTCTATTAGCCTTTGCCATGATTCATTCTGTTCTCCAAGGCCAAATTTGCCTGTTACTCCAGATGTTTCTTGACTTCCTACTTTTTCATTCCAGTGCCCTATAATGAAAAGGACATCTTTTTGGAGTGTTAGTTCTAGAAGGTCTTGTAAGTCCTCATAGATCCATTCAACTTCAGCTTCTTCAGCATTACTGATTGGGGCATATACTTGGATTACTGTGATATTGAATGGTCTGCCTTGGAAATGAATAGTATCAGACTTTACTTCCATCCAAGTTGCATCTACAACTGGGCGCTATTTTTGCTGTGGCCCTGTCTCTTCCTTCTTTCTGGAGTTATTTCTCCACTGATCTCCAGTAGCATATTGGGCACCTACCGACCTGGAAGGTTCATCATTCATTGTCCTATCTTTTTGCCTTTTCATACTGTTCATGGGGTTCTCAAGGTAAGAATACCGAAGTGGTTTGCCATTCCCTTCTCCAGTGGACAACATTTTGTCAGAACTCTCAACCATGATCTACCATCTTGTGTGGCCTTATATGGCAGAGCTCACAGTTTCATTGAGTTAGACAAGGCTGTGGTCCATGTGATCAGGTTGGTTAGTTTCCTGTTGTTTTCATTCTGTCTGCCCTCTGATGGAGAAGGAAAAGAGGCTTATGGAAGCTTCACGATGTGAGAGATTGACTGAGGGGAAAACTGAGTCTTGTTCTAATGGGGCCATGGTATAATCTTTAACCCAAGTTTTCTTTATGGGTGAGGCTGAGTTCCTTCCCTGTTATTTGACCTGAGTCTATACTACGGTGGAGGTAATGAAAATAACGGTGACCTCCTTCAAAGATCCCATGCATGCACTGTTATTCTCAGTGCCCCCAACCCTGCAGCAGGCCATCACCAACCCACACCTCCACTGGAGACTCTTAGACATTATACGGGCAAGGCTGGGTCAGTTTCTTGTGGGGCCACTGCTCCTTTCTCCTTGGTCCTAGTGCACACAGGTTTTGTTTGTGCCCTCCAAGAGTCTGTTTCCCCAGACCTGTGTAAGTTCTGGAGGCTCTATGGTGGGGTTCATGGTGACCTCCTCCAAATGGGCTTATGCCATACCCGGGTCTACTGCACCCAGAACACCTGCTCCTGCAGCAAGTACACTTCTGCCTCATACCTCCTCAGGAGATACTCAAACACAGTCTGTCTCAGTCTTTGTGGGGTCTCTGTGTCCTGGTGTGCACAAGGTGTGTTTGAGCCCTCTGACTGTCTCCGGAAGGTATGGGGTTTGATTCTAAATGTGATTTTACCCCTAATACCATGTTGCTGGGGCTCTTCAAAGTCACTCCATCTCCACACAGCTGCCGCCCCAGTGCCACCAGCCATCACTCCAGCACCTACCATCTTGCTGGGGCTTCCAAAAACAATGGAAAATTCTTAAACAAATGGGACTACCAGACCATCTGACCTGCCTCTTCAGAAATCTATGTGCAAGTCAGGAAGCAACATTTAGAACTGGACATGAAACAACAAACTGGTTCCAAATTGGGAAAGGAGTACGTAAAGGCTGTATATTGTCACTGTGCTTACTTAACCTATATGCAAAATACATCAAGAGAAATGCTGGACTGGATGAAGCACAAGCTGGAATCAAGATTGCCGGGAGAAATATCAATAACCTCAGATACGCAGATGACACCACCCTTATGGCAGAAAGTGAAGAAGAACTAAAGATGCTCTTGATGAAAATGAAAGAGGAGAGTGAAAAAGTTGGCTTAAAACTCAACATTCAGAAAACTAAGATCATGGCATCTAGTCTCATCACTTCATGGCAAATAGATGGGGAAACAATGGAAACTGTGAGAGGCTTTATTTTTGGGGGCTCCAAAATCACTGCAGATGGTGACTGCAGCAATGAAATTAAGACTCTTGCTCCTTGGAAGAAAAGTTATGACCAACCTAGACTGTATATTAAAAAGCAGAGACATTACTTTGCCAACAAAGGTCCATCTAGTCAAAGCTATGAATTTTTAAGTAGTCATGTATGGATCTGAGAGTTGGACTATAAAGAAAGCTGAGTGCTGAAGAACTGATGCTTTTGAACTGTGGTGTTTGAGAAGATTCTTGAGAGTCCTTTGGACAGCAGGGAGATCCACCCAGTCCTTTCTACAGGAAATCAGTCCTGAATATTCATTGGAAGGACTGATGCTGAAGCTGAAACTCCAATATTTTGGCCACCTGATATGAAGAACTGACTCATTTGAGAAGACCCTGATGCTGGGAAGGATTGAAGGTTGGAGGAGATTGAAGGATTGGAGGAGAAAGGGATGACAGATGATGAAATGGTTGGATGGCATCACCGACTCAATGGACATAAGTTTGAGTAAACTATGGGAGTTGGTGATGGACAGGGAGGCCTGGCGTGCTGCAGTCCATTGGGTCACAATGAGTCAGACATGACTGAGCGACTGAAGTGAGATGTTACTCTCACCGTTTTTAGTAGTAATTCTCAACTACACTTTGGGGCTTGTGTCCCTATTCTATTGATGTGACTGATGATTATGTACTAAGAATATGAAAGGCAATGAGGCATGAAGCAAAGTTGAGAAGCATTGGCTTAAAGTGAATTGGTCTTCAAGATTAATGTGAAGAGCAAGAAGACATCTGAATTTAGCACAAAGGAGGTAAAAGTTGACTGGCTACATTCTTCAATTCTCTCTAATGATATACACAATGGAGTCAAGTACAATTTCCAGTTCAAATTTAGTTTCTAAATGCTATCTTTATTAAAATATCAAACAATTAATGTACCACAAAAAGTAAAAAAATGTTTATACACTTATGTTTTAACTTCTATAGGTATATATTTCTGTTGCTGAAGACTCTAGACTATATTTCTTCAGTTTATGAAGAGGGAGAGAACAAGAAGCATGAGTTTTAACACCATAATCAGAGAGTAGCAGTGCTATTAGGTAAAAGTGTACAGGTTTGGTTCTAATTGAGAATATCTTCTAACTTCTATCATCTAGTTGGAACAGAGGGTCCAAAATATCAGCCTAGAGTCTTATGTTCTTTTAAAACAGCAGGTAAATAATGCCAAATAATTTTGATGATTGTGTAATTTTTCTGTTTTTTTAATTGGCTGTCAATCAGGAAAATGCTTCCCTAGCTTATCTGTACATCTCTTCACTTACACTTTAGTGAAAATTCACTAAATTAGTACTTAATAAATAATTCTTACATTCCAGACACTAGACGATACAAACAGCATCTTGGAAATAGATCAAAACATTCTCCCAAGTTTTACTTTTTAGGTTTGAGACATCTTAAAAGGAGATACCAGGATAAAAAGCATTTTTGTACAAATCTTTTAAACAGTATTATCTACCTTCCCAGTGGGTCAAACGGTAAAGAGTCTGCAATGCAAGAGACCTGGGTTTGATCCCTGGATCAGGAAGATCCCCTGGAGAAGGGAATGGCTACCCACTCCAGTATTCTTACTGGGAGAATCTCATGGACTGGAGGTCAATAGTCCATGGGGTTGCAAAGAATCGGAAAGTACTGAGCGACCAACTCTTGTATGTCTACCTTCCCACCACTGTGAGGCAGCAGATAAACTTTTAGTTTGTTAAATTTTTGAACCATCAAAACAACTACTCTGCAAGTCTTCTATTCTCTCATGTCTTGTCTGCAAACTCTGTAACTATTTTCTCCTTTTAAGTCTATGCTTCATTTTTTCAAATTTTCTCTGCATTGTTGCTTCCTATTCATGACATCACTGTCTTGATCTTGCCTCTTTATGGGCAGCCCTTTCCTCAATTGCTTACACAAAGTTCCTGCTGGCTTTAACCTTACACATAGAATTTACATTTACATTTACATTTACAAAAAAATCCTCTTTGCCATTTTGAAATCACAAGTAAGATTTATACTACCAAGCAAAAGCTACAAGACTGGGAGTCTGGGGTTACTGAGTTTCAGACTTTCATATGAAGAGAATTGATCTGCCTTGCTTTGCCATCATTACAAAGCCTTATTACAGAGAACTCAACTATCCTCTTTTGTACAAGAGTGTGGAAAGCTTGTAACGTATATTTTGTTGTTCAGTTTTATATTTCCTTTTTGTAACAAATGGTATTAGGACACTGAAGAAAGTATATTTTACATACGGTAGCTATTATTACTCTGAAACTGAAATATAAAAATGGGATCTCTTGGTAAGAAAGACAATAGTATAATCATAGCACTATAGGCACAATAGGATAGTTCTAGTCTCAGGTTGTAATAAATTCATGTATTGGAAAATATCCATTTTTAAAAAACTTTTATACAATTTTCTCATCTTAAATGTTACTGAATTAAGCACCTTTTCTTAAACTAAGCACTTCCTGATTATTCAAGATTATTTTTTTTATCCCAACTGCAATACACTTCTCTAATTTTAAAATATTTTATAAAAATGATCTTTATATTTGCATAACAGTTTTAATAGAAAGAGAAAATATAAATGATTTCCACAAAGTTTTATGGAGTGTCTCAACATCATAAGAGTATAGATCTTGTGGATAAAACTGCAACTTTGGTGAGACAAAGCAAATATTTGCAAAGCAAAGAACATCCTCTGAGCCAGACAATCCCTGGGATAAGATTCAAAGCTAGGTCATAACAGAGGGAAAAAATGAAATTTCGACTCTTCCCAGAATACTCAGCTTCCATTTTGTTCCAGGGAAAATGAAACGAAGAGAACATTATGTTTAATTATTTCATGTAAGACATTTCAAAACTTTAAATGTACTGTCTTAAAGCTTTCATTTTCATTTCATTCTACATTGGATTAACTAAATCACAGTTAAGATTGAAAGTTGAAAACTAAAGGCTGGAAAACTTACTATACTTGTATTTTTAATCATGCTCATGAATACATTATGGTTTGTATAGGTAATGGGCACTGAACACTTGTAAAAATAATAAGGTAGATTTGTACATTCTGTTGTACAAAAAGTTTTGTAAGCCACATTATAAATTAGTAAATAAGACATGGGACACTGTTTATGTGTTATAATGCCATTATTAAAAATAAAAAATATTTTTATGTACACACTGTATTGGCATTCTACACAGAGACAGAACCAATAAGACACATATATAGAGAAGAAATTTACTTTGAGAAATTGATTTATATGATTGTGGGGGCAGTGGTAATTCTGAAATCTACAGGCTGGCCAGCAAGATGGAAACTCAGGAGTTGACACCAGTCTTCAGACACAATTTCTTCTCTGAAAAATCTCAGTTTTGTTGTTGTTGTTTTTTTATCTCAAAGTCCTCATCTGTTTAGGTAAAGCTCACCCACATTTTGAAGGTAATCTCTTTTATTCATAGTCAACTGATTGCAGATATTAACCACATCTACAAAATACCCTAACAGCAACACTTAGATTAACATTTGGCTAAATAATGGAGTACCATAGCTTAGGCAAACTGATATAAATCTAACCACCACAGGGAGAGTATACAAAGGAGTGAATACCAGGAACTGGGAAGTCAGTAGGGGTTCCTTGTCATCTGCCCATCACAGAAGGTGTTTAGCTTTGTGTTTAAGTAATTTTTTACCATATAAGAAAAATGCAGAATCCACTAATGGGAAATTTCTTTCTTTTTTTTTTTTTAAGATAATTGCCACCGAAAAATTAGCATAGACTGCTTCTAGATAGCACACTGACAATTCTGAGGATAAACCGGAAATCTATAATCAATTTCTTTCAACATTGAGATGAATCAGGCTAGAGGTAGTCTACTTTCACACTACCATCCTTTAGGACAACGACAAAAGCACAAAAGAAACCAAAGAACATTGTTTCAAGCCTTACTCATTTCCAAAGGTTTTCATTCATTCTATGCTGAGAATGATTTGGGCATGTATATCTGTGTTGTGCTCTTAGTCCAATGTCATAGCCTGTAGCTCAAGGTTACAGCACATGAACAGGGCTGCAAGATCACCGAGAAGTCTTTCCTGAGATTAATGGCAGGGCTGAGCCAAAGATGACGGAAAGAGCACCCTCTGGCATGCTCATTTTTCAGGGATTTACTTGTTGGCTAATCATAGCAATAACTGTTTGTATCTGACAAACACAACTGGATATGTGCAGTGAGAAACTCTGTATTTGAAGTTGGATTATACTGGATCCATACAATTTCCTCTTTTATTGCTCGGGCTGTCATTACAGTCTGTCAGGGAAGTTTGTGCTTTTTACTTTATTTTTTAGGAAAGGTAATTATTTTTGTTTTTTAAAAAAGTAACACTATTGAAGATCATATTAAATTAATTTTATGCATTTTTAGAAAGACATTTTTCAAATACATATGTAATTTCTAGATTGTTATAATCATAACAGAGGTAGAATAAAGTTCTTTAATTAAATTCTTACTGCTAATACTATTCTGTGGTCTATATTTCCTAGCAGTGTTTGTTTGTTTGTTTTAACTGAAGGATAATTGCTTTACAATTTTTTTCTATTTTTTGTCAAACCTCAACATGTATCAGCCGTAGGCATACACATATCCCCTCCCTTTTGAACCTCCTTCCCACCTCCTCTAGGTTGTTACAGAGCCCCTGTCTGAGTTTCCTGAGGCATACAGCAAATTTCCATTGGCTATCTATTTTACATAGGGTAATGTAAGTTTCCATGTTACTCTTTCCATACATCTCACCCTCTCCTCCCCTCTCACCATGTCCATGAATCTATTCTCTATGTCTGTTTCTCCATTCAGTTCAGATCAGTCGCTCAGTCATGTCCGACTCTTTGTGACTCCATGAATTGCAGCATGCCAGGCCTCCCTATTCAGCACCAACTCCCAGAGTTCACTCAGACTCATGTCCATTGAGTCAGTGATGCCATCCAGCCATCTCATCCTCTGTCGTCCCCTTCTCCTCCTGCCCCAAATCCCTCCCAGCATCAGAGTCTTTTCCAATGAGTCAACTCTTCGCATGAGGTGGCCAAAGTACTGGAGTTTCAGCTTCAGCATCATTTCCTCCAAAGAAATCCCAGGGCTGATCTCCTTCAGAATGGACTGGTTGGATCTCCTTGCAGTCCAAGGGACTCTCAAGAGTCTTCTCCATTACTGTCCTGTAAATAAATTCTTCAGCACCATTTTTCTAGATTCTGTATATATGTGCTAGAATACGGTATTTATCTTTCTCTTTCTGACTCACTTCACTCTGTATAATAGGTTCTAGGTTCATCCACCTCATTAGAACTAACTCAAATGTGTTACTTTTTATGGCTGAGTAATATTCCATTGTGTATATGTAGTACAACTTCTTTATCCATTCATCTGTAGATGGACATCTAGGTTGCTTCCCATGTTCTAGCTATTGTAAATACTGCTATAATGAACAATGGGATACATGTTTCTCTTTCAATTTTGGTTTCCTCAGGGTATATGCCTAGGAGTGGGATTGCTAGGTCATATGATGATTTTATTCCTAGTTTTTTAAGGAATCTCCATACTGTCTTCCATAATGACTGTATCAGTTTGCATTCCCACCAACAGTGCAAGAGCATTCCCTTTCCTCCACACCCTCTCCAGCATTTATTGTTTGCAGACATTTTGATGAAGGCCTTTCTGACCCGTGTGAGATGATATCTCATTGTAGTTTTGATTTGTATTTGCATTTCTCTAATAATGAGTGAAGATCATGGCATCTGGTCCCATCACTTCATGGGAAATAGATGGGGAAACAGTGTCAGACTTTATTTTCTGGGCTCCAAAATCACTGCAGATGGTGACTGCAGCCATGAAATTAAAAGACGCTTACTCCTTGGAAGAAAAGTTATGACCAACCTAGACAGCATATTCAAAAACAGAGACATTACTTTGCCAACTAAGGTCTGTCTAGTCAAGACTATGGTTTTTCCAGTGGTCATGCACGGATGTGAGTTGGACTGTGAAGAAAGCTGAGTGCTGAAGACTTGATGCTTCTGAAGTGTGGTGTTGGAGAAGACTCTTGAGAGTCCCTTGGACTCCAAGGAGATCCAACCAGTCCATTCTGAGGGAGATCAGCCCTGGGATTTCTTTGGAGGGAATGATGCTGAAGCTGAAACTCCAGTACTTTGGCCACCTCATGCAAAAAGTTGACTCATTGGAAAAGACTCTGATGCTGGGAGGGATTTGAGGCAGGAGGAGAAGGGGACAACAGAGGATGAGATGGCTGGATGGCATCACTGACTCAATGGACGTGAGTTTGAGTGAACTCCGGAAGTTGGTGATGGACAGGAGGCCTGGCGTGCTGTGATTCACAGGGTCACAGAGAATCAGACAGGACTGAGCGACTGAACTGAACAGAGCTGAATAATGAGTGATGTTGAGCATCTTTTCTAGTGTTTGTTAGCCATTTGTATGTCTTCTTTTGAGAAATGTCTTTTTAGGGCTTTTTCCCACTTTTCTACTGGGTTGTTTGTTTTTCTGGTATTGAGTTGAATGAGCTGCTTGTAAATTTGGGAAATTAATTCTTTGTCAGTTGTTACATTTGCTATTATTTTCTCCTATTCTGAGAGTTGTCTTTTCACCTTTCTTATAATTCCCTTTTCTGTGCAAAAGCTTTTAAGTTAATCAGATCCCACTTGTTTACTTCTGTTTTTATTTCCACTACTCTAGGAGGTGAGTTGNTAAATTTGGGAAATTAATTCTTTGTCAGTTGTTACATTTGCTATTATTTTCTCCTATTCTGAGAGTTGTCTTTTCACCTTTCTTATAATTCCCTTTTCTGTGCAAAAGCTTTTAAGTTAATCAGATCCCACTTGTTTACTTCTGTTTTTATTTCCACTACTCTAGGAGGTGAGTTGTAGAGGATCTTGCTTTGATTTATGTCATCGAGTGTTCTGCCTATGTTTTCCTCTAAGAGTGTTATAGTTTCTGGTCTTACATTTAAGTCTTTAGTATATTTTGAGTTTGTTTTTTTTGTATGGTGTTAGAAACTGTTCTAATTTCATTCTTTAACATGTAGCTGCCTAGTTTTCCTACCACCGTTTGTTGAAAGGCTGTCTTTACCCCATTGTATATTCTTTCCTCCTTTGTCAAAAATAAGGTACCTATAGGTGCATGGGTTTATTTCTGGGCTTTATATCTTGTTCCATTGGTCTGTATTTCTGTTTTTGTGCCAGTACCATACTGTCTTGATGCTTGTAGCTTTGTAGTATAATCTGAAGTCAAGAGTTTGATTCCTCCAGCTCCATTCTTCTTTCTCAAGACTCTTATCAGTGTTTTTTTGATTGTTCTTGTTACTACAAAAATACATTGTCATAGAAAATGATTAAAATACTGATAAATAGAAAAAACTTTGTCACTCAGTCTTAAGATCATGCTACAGCTACTATCAGCAATATTTTTCCTATGATCTTTATATTACAAATGGACATATACATATGTGTAAACTCACATATATATATGCACGATCATGCTTACACATGTAATAAAACTTACTGAGTTTTCCACTCTTTCTTTTAATGCTGTATTGTGATAAGTTATTTCTTTGTTTATTCTTTAAAATATAATTTTAAATGGATGAATATTATTCCTCCATGAGTTTTATTTAACTAACCTCTGGATATCAGATATTTAAACTTTGTTTTCAATTTTCCAGCCCATTAAACTGGGCTGTGATTAAAAACTTTATTATTATGTATGTGTGCTTATTCCTGAAAATAAATTATAAATAATAAGATGCTGGGCCAAAGAATATGTATATTTACTATGGCCTGAATGTCTGTGTTCCCCCCAAAATTCATGTGTTGAAACTTTATGCTTGATGACAGTACTGGGAAGTAAGGTCTTTGGGAGGTGAATAGGTCAGGAGGCAGAGTCATCAATTATGGAATTAGTCTCTTATAAAAGAGACCCAGAAAAAATTTCCTTTACCCCTTCTGCTGTGTGAGGTAATAGCAAAAAGTCAACTTTCTAGTTATCACCTGGGAAGTACAGACACAGAATCTGGTCATCCTGACACTTTAATGTCAGACTTTCAGCCTCCAGAAGTGTGCAAAACAAATTTCTATTGTTTATAAGCTACCTAGTTTGTTGTATTTTGTTGCAGCAGCCTGCATGGACTATGACTTTGATGATTTAATTGCATATTGCAGTTTCAAAGGTATTCGTTAAAATATCATATAGAAAATTTATAAATTCCAAATGAAAGAAGAAAAAAGGAATTATAACAAATAATCATAAATAAGAATAGAAAAGCAAACTAGAACAGATATACTAATATACACAAAAATAAATAGGTAGAAAATGAGTTTAAGGTATTAGAAATTACACTGAATGTAAAAGGTCTAAATTATCCAGTTAAATGACAAGATTAGCAGATTTGAAATAAAATGAAACTCAAGCATATGTTATTTTAAGAAAGGCATTTAAAGGAGAATAGTGGAAATTAAAAGGATATATATATATATATATATATACCATGTAAACTATAATTTAATAATTCTAGTGCAGGTATAGCAATTTCAAACCAAGAAAACTTAAAATAAACAATAAAACTACTAGAGATAACAAGGATTGTTTCCTAATAAGAAAATATTCTAATTGCCAGGTAGTCATACAATTTCTACATTTGTACAACATTTAATTACCTTGACCAACATATGAAAAGAAAAAAAAATGTTATTTCTCTCTGACAGAAACAACAACTACAAAATTAAATAGAACATTGATCTACATAATTAACAAAACTAATCCAATGAAATATATATATATATTTCTATCTTAAACATTTACAAGACGTACATTCTTTCAATATACACAGATTATTTGAAAGTATTGTGATACACTAGTCATAAAGTACGTCTCCATCAACTCTAATGAATTGATTTCATTGTAAAATATTCCTCTGAGCACAATTCAATTAAACCAGTAAAAAAAAGATAATTAAAAACATCAAAAGACATTTTAGAATTGAGAAATTAATAAATTAATTTAAAAAATCATTTTGAAGTAAAATGGACTTTTCTGTCCTTGTGTAAAACTTTTTCCTCTCCTCGAAGTATATCTATACATTTTGACATATAAATTCTTGTTAGCACATCAAAAACATGCACAGGATAGTCCCATCCATCCTCAAAAATCTCCCTTGAATGAAAATCTTTAAAATCACACCTTTTTATTTCTCATAATCCCTGGTAATCACTGATCACTTCTGTATCTTTATTGTTGTTGTTGTTTAGTCACTAAGTCAGGTCTGAATGTTTTTCAACCCCATGAATCATAGCCAGGTTCCTTTGTTAATGGGGTTTCCCAGGCAAGAATACCAGAGTGGATTGTCATTTCCTTCTCCAGAGGGTCTTCCTGACCCAGAGATAGAACTCCCAGCTCCTGCGTTGCAGGCACATTCTTTACCTCTGAGGCACTGGGAAACCCGGGTAATCCCCTTAGGTTTGACTTTTCTAGAATGTCATAATAATGGAATCACATCTTTTGAAATTGACTTCTTTTACTTGGTATAAAGACTTGAGATACATCCAAAGTCTTGCATATTTCAAAAGTTCATTGTTTTTTCTTATTGAATAGTACTCTATCATATGAACAAATAAACCAGGTGGCCCAGTGGTAAAGAATCTGCCTGCCAAGCAGGAGATGCAAATTTGATCCCTGTGTTGGGAAGATCTTCTGGAGAAGGAAATGGCAACTCACTTCAATATTCTTGTCTTGGAAATCACATAGACAGAGGAGTCTGGAGGGTAAGGTCCGTGGAGTTGCAAAAGAATTGGGCATGATTTAGCAATTACACAGCAACATAAAAACAACAACTACAATTTGTTTTTCTATTCTATCCTTGAAGAATATTTGGGTTGATGATAGGTTTATCAATTATCAATAGAGCTGCTATGAATACTTGTGCTCAAGTTACTGCATAAGCATACATTTTTATTTCTCTTGAGAAGATACCCAGGAGTGAGGCTGCTAGCTCATATGGTAAGTATATGTTTAACATTCTCAGAAACTGCTATACCTTTTTGTATTCCCACTAGCAATGTTTTGAGAGTTCCAGTTGCTCTAAATACTAACCAGAACTTTGTTTCTTTATTTAAGCTCTTCTAATATTGGAGAAGGCAATGGCACCCCACTCCAGTACTCTTGCCTGGAAAATCCCATGGACGGAGGGGCCTGGTAGGCTGCAGTCCATGGGGTCGCGAAGAGTCGGACACGACTGAGCGACTTCACTTTGACTTTTCACTTTCATGTATTGGAGAAGGAAATGGCAACCCACTCCAGTATTCTTGCCTGGAGAATCCCAGGGATGGGGGAGCCTGGTGGGCTGCCATCTATGGGGTCGCACAGAGTCGGACACGACTGAAGCGACTTAACAGCAGCAGGAGCAGCAGCAGCAGCAGCAGCAGCAGGAGCAGCAGCAGCAGCAGCAGCAATAGTTGTATAGTGGAATCTAATCATGGTTTCTTTTTGCATGTCTCTGATGGCTGTTAATGTTGAACATCTCTGTCATTCTTATGTCTTCTTCAGTGAAGTGGCTATTCCTACTTTTTGCTGATTTTTCAGTTAGATTATGTTTTCTTATTTTTGAGTTTCAAGTATACTTTATTTATTCTGAATACCTATTCTTTGTGGATATATAATGTAAAAATATTTTCTCTCATTTCTTGGCTTGCCATTTCATTCTCTTAACAATATCTTTCATTGTGGTTTTTTCCCCCTGGTGAAGTCCAATTTATCATTTTTTCTTTTATGAATTATGTTTTTGGTAGCATGTCTAAGAACTCAATACCAAACCCAAAGTCACATAGATTTTCTCCCATGTCCCTTCTAAAAGTGTTATATTTTTATATTTAGATACATGATTCACTTTGAGTTAATTTCTATATAAGGTGTAAAATTTACAAGATTCATTTCTTTAGCCTATGAACCTCTAGCTGTTTCAGTACAACTTGCTAAAACGACTAGCCTTTATTCATTGAATTGATCTTGTATCTTTGTCAAAAATCAGTTGGCCATATTTATGTTGATCTATCTTTAGAATTTCTGTTCTATTCCTTTATCTATGTCTACTTCTTCATCAATACCATACATACTTGATTACTGTAGATTTATAATAAGCCTTAACATTAGCAGAGTAATTCCTCCAAATTTATTCTTGTCTTTCCAAATTCTTCTAACTATTCTAATTCCTTTGCTTTTCCCTATAAAATTTAAAGCTAGCAGGTTTAATCTGAGAAAAATATTTCATAGATTTTTATAGGAGTTGTATTAAGATCTACAGAACAATGTGGAGAAAACTAGCATCTTTAATAAATTGAGTCAATAAACAAAAATGGTAGGGATGGTCATTTACTTAGAACTTTATTTATTTCATTCATCACATTTTTCATCAGATAGGTCCTATTATTACTTTGTTATATTTATAAACAAATATTTACATATTTGGAAGTTATTGTATTTTTATGGCATTTTACAGATTTTGTTTTTGTAGAATAGTTTTTATATTCTAAGATTGTATAGCTAGTGCCTAGAAATAAGATTCGTTTGCCATGTGTTGATCTTGTGACTTAGGACCTTACTAAACCCATTAGTTCAATAACTGATTATAGATTCTTGGGGATTTTCTACTTAGATGATCATGTTGTCTGTGGACAGGGGAAGTTTTATTTCTTTTTTTCTCTCAATCTACATGTTCTTTACTTCTCTTTTTGTCTTATTACCTTTGCAAAAGCAAAAAATGCATTTTCTAAAACAATGTATTTGAACTTTCATTTCCAAGACAAAACAGATTGAATACACTTTTCCCTATTTGACCTACTAGTTCAAAAAAAATCGATGCACATCGTATATATAAAACAAACTTAAGACTCGGAAAGGTAGAGAGAAAGTAAACTAGTTAGGATTCTTGGATCTGATGAATGACCTGTCAGTGGATTTCTTGAGATTTTTGCCTAATATATCCAAGACTAGATGCTGGAAAAGCTAGAAATGCAAATAGACATAGACAAATTTTAGGGAAAGCCTGTTCTCCTTAAACAAAGGACCAAGGAAAGGGAAAGACTAACAAGATAGACAATTTTTAGACAAGTACCTTCCTCTTGCAAATACCATGGATTCTACCTCCACCCCTACAGCTAACGCCAAGTGAGGAGCCTAGGTTTTTACTCTTGTCCTACTTTAATATGGCATCCCTCTTTTCTTCCTTCAGAGTGATTATAAAAGGCCTAGTGGGGATGTAAGACTTTCATCCCAGCCTCAGCTGCCGCCTGACACAAACATAGTAGTGTCAGTGCTTATCATATCAGCAGCTGTAATGAAGTGTCTTCCCCAGTTAGGGCAGTGTAAGCAGAGCTTTAATGGGGAGTCTGAACTTCCACCTCTGCAACTTTTCAACCCAGTAGATACAAAGGAGCCTAGGTAGAGAATATGAATATCCACTCCTCTTAGAATTGGGAAGATAGCCTCACTCCCTTCTCTCTAATACTGTAATATTACAGTATTAGAAGCTGTTTGCTAAAACAAGATTGAAGTGAGAGCCAGAGTCTCAGAACACAATATTCAAACTGTCTGGGATGCAATCTTCTAACAGATTAATGGTTAAACAAACTATGGTGCATCCATACCAGGGGATGCTATTCAGCAATACAAAGGAATAAACTATTGATACAGGCGACAAGTTGGATGGATCACAGGGCATTATTCTCAGTAAAAATATGTTAACCTCAAAGGCCACACATTGTATTTCCTTTACATAACATTCTCAAAAGATAAAATTACAGAGATGGAAAATAGATAAGTGGTTGGTCAGGGTTACAGATTCAGTTCAGTTTAGTTCAGTCGCTCAGTCCTGTCTGACTCTCTGCTACCCCATGGATCACAGCACGCCAGGCCTCCTGTCCTTCACCAACTCCCGGAGTTCACTCAGACTCACGTCCATCGAGTCAGTGATGCCATCCAGCCATCTCATCCTCGGTCGTCCCATTCTCCTCCTGCCCCTAATCCCTTCTAGCATCAGAGTCTTTTCCAATGAGTTAGCTCTTCGCATGACGTGGCCAAAGTACNTTAAGCCAACTTTTTCACTCTCCTCTTTCACTCTCATCAAGAAGCTCTTTAGTTCCTCTTCACTTTCTGGCATAAGGATGTTGTCATCTGCATATCTGAGATTATTGATATTTCTCCCAGCAATCTTGATTCCAGCTCGTGTTTCTTCCTCGTTTAAAACCAGTTTAAACATCTGGAAGTTCACGGTTCATGTATTGTTGAAGCGTGACTTGGAGAATTTTGAGCATCGCTTTACTAGTGTGTGAGATGAGCGCAATTGTGTGGTAGTTTGAGCATTCTTTGGCATTGATTTCTCTGGGACTGGAATAAAAACTAACCTTTTCCAGTCCTGTGGCCACTGCTGAGTTTTCCAAATTTGCTGGAAAGGAGAGAATAAAACAAATGGAGGAGACAAAAATATTCAAAGAAATAGTAAAAAAATACCACAGTATATCAGACTTAGAGAACAACCTTAGTTGAACTGAAACTAGTTTCTAAGAGCGTAAGAAGATAAAAAGTCTCACTGATAGAAAAATAATGGTGGTGGAAACAAAGAACAAGAAATATATAAAATCCTAAAAGCTTCCAGAAAGAGAGGCAAAAACTAGCTGCAAATAGACAGGAATCAGGTTGTTCACCAGAATGATTACTGATGACTCAGGTGCATAAAGGCAATAGGTCAATTTTCTCAATGTTCTGAGGATAAATAAATAACCTTGAAGCTGGATATATCAAAAGTATCATTCAAATCTGAGTGAGAAATAGGAAAGTGTCAGACATGCTCACAGGTGCCAGCAAAGAATCAGTGTAAACAAATATTTAGCTTTGTGTACTTCTCTGAGGAAGACAGTTACAAGTGGTCCAGTTGTTCACGATGAAATTTCTAGTGAAATTCTTGTGTTTGTTTTTGAACATCTCCTTTATTGCATAAACTGACTATGAGCTCTGTGTTCTTATCTATGAAGTTTAATTCTACATGTTTCTGGCTATGAAATTCTCTGCTCTAATTACTGTCTCTATTTTATTCATTGTGAATTTCACATATGCTGATGTTGCTTTGAGCATTTTTTATTATTTTTCTTGTATATCTATCTTTCCATATTTTTTTCTGGGATTTTGGGTGAGACGTGAAGTAAATACATGTGCTCAGCTCATCATCTCATACACTATCCAGTCCCATGAAAACTTTTATTCAACAAATGGATTCAAGCTCAGTTGCTAATCCATCCTGGTACAAAAATCTCAGTGTAAGGCTGAAGAAACCAGAGTCAAGGCAAATAGAAGAGTTTCCTCTGGTAGATGCAGTAAATTGAGACAGAATCAATATGAAAATTTAGTTCTATAAAGTACTGGAGCTGAAAACTTTCTACTGGCTCGTATTGGATGTTTGGTTAACTTAATGCTCTTAAATATATATTTAAATAGTTTACATAGGCTTTTTACAAAATAAAAAGATAACTATGAATATGGATTAAATATTGGGAAAGCAAATGTGAGTTTTTTTCTAAAGTATACAAACTGTACTATCTCTCTTTTTTTTTTAAATAGTGCAACTAACTTCACCCTATATTTTGACTGCTAAGCCATATACTTTTATATACAGAGATAACTAAATTATTAAAAAAATGATTTTTGTATTTCACCAGATCTCTTGAATATAGAAACTAAATCCATTATAGCCCATTCTATAATTCTTTGTGATATATTGTGGCTTATAGTGATTACAATCAGCATTTATTGATCACTTAAAGTTTCATCCAGGCAGTGTTAAATGCTTAGGAGATACTTGTAAACCACCTTACAGACAAAAGATTGAGGCAACCACACATTAAGAAAAATGGTACAAGAGCACATAGATATTAATGGGCCAGGGCAGACCTGGAGGCCTGTGTTATGAGTCACTAAGCTACATTTCATCCTTGTTTTGAGGATGTAACATCATATGTAAATATATCATCATATATACAGATACACAAACATATACATGAAACATGTGTCCCTATCTTCCCACATGTGGGTTCATGTTTAGACACAGAAAACAATACATTTGGGAGAATAAGTTAAAATAAAAAAGTAGTGGTTTGATAAAGAATATTACTAGAAATTACTTCAAGGTTTGTATATATCAGTTCAGTTCAGTTCAGTCACTCAGCTGTGTGTGTGTGTGAGTGTGTGTGTGTGTTTTCTCATTTGCTTCATGTGTATTCATTGATCAGCCAGCCTTTAGATTTTTTTTCAGAGGAAAAAGTTTTGTATGTAGAAACACTGTGTCCATGGGAGGTGGTGAGTTCAGGATCCTCCTATGCCACAGTCTTGAACCTCAAGAGACATCATCAGTTCAGTTCAGTTCAATTCAGTCGCTCAGTCATGTCCGACTCTTTGCGACCCCATGAATTGCAGCACGCCAGGCCTCCTTGTCCATCACTAACTCCCAGAGTTCACTCAAACTCACGTCCATCGAGTCGGTCATGCCATCCAGCTATCTAATCCTCTCTCATCCCCTTCTCCTCCTGGCCCCAATCCCTGCCAGCATCAGAGTCTTTCCAATGAGTCAACTCTTCACATGAAGTGGCCAAAGTACTGGAGTTTCAGCTTTAGCATCATTCCTTCCAAAGAACACCCAGGGCTGATCTTTAGAATGGACTGGTTAGATCTCCATATATATATATGTATATACATATATATATATATATATATGTATATACATATATATATATATATATATACACATATACACACACACACATATATATACACTTTATCAGGTTATATATAGATATATCTGTATTACTAGCTAAAGAGTAAAATCTCATTTATTCAAAGTTGAATTTGACTCCTTATCATGGAAAGTTTAGCAGTGGCAATAGATGAAAGATGATTTCTGGGTGAAGCCTCTGCTAAGAACACCTTTCTTTCAGACACAGAATTCAAGACAAGGTCATTGATTGTGTTTCATAAACATCTTTTCCT